>MU106194.1:16881-59245 GCA_012274485.2 Sinapis alba | reverse complement strand
TGTAAGTCTTCTCGGTGGAGAAGACTTTCAGTTTAGTCTTCTCCAAGAACCAGATCTGAAAAAATAAATAATTTCTTCTTAAATTTGGTGAGATTCATGTTTAACTTCTCCAAGTACATATCATTTCTTAGTGAAAGTTACATACTTGTTCTTGACCAAGAATCATGAATTTTAGTAACATTAATAAGTTTATAAATTTTAAAATCAAAAAGTTGGGATTTTGGGAAGTAATAAGAGAGAAAGTGAAAGGAAAATACTTTGTGTGTGTAAGAAATAAGTATATAAAGATGTAGATGTTGATTTTAGAAGCATTAAAAGCTTCAAATTGGTTGTTCATGGTGGTTGGTATATTGAAGCCAATGACAATATTGTAAATACTTGATGAAGATGAGGATGATAAAGTAATACAATCATTTTCAAAAAAAAAAAAGTAATGGCATTTTCGTGAATTATCCGAACTTCTAGGGTGAAAAAGGAAAGTGGAAATTTCAAAAAAACCATGGGTTGGTTTTGCAATTGAGTTCAAGTTTTGAGTCACTTTTGAAAAAAGCCCTTTAAAAAATGGGTGAAGTGAAGTGAAGTGAAGTGAAGTATTAAGCAACATACACATACACATGGAAAGAGCAAAGAAAGATAACAACACAACACATGGAAAGCATAAAGACTGCTTTACAACACTACGTATTGTGGACAAATCATTAAAATTGTGAAGAAGGATTCAACAGAACTGCCTCCTCCTTCATAAAAGAATAAAATGGAAAATAAAATAAAATCCAGCTTATCAAGAATTACCACAAGACCAACAGAATAAGATGTTTTCTAATTAAAGTGAGGCAAAAAGAAATATGATTTCAGAATTACCACAAGACCAACCGGATAAGACAATGTTGGGAAAGCGATAGCCTCTACACAAAATCAGCACTCAACGATTCATCAAATGAGATAAAGTTCTTATGGGTCCCAAATCCTCTCAAATCTTACTTGAAAAGAAGAAGAAAATGCCACTTTCTTGAAACAAATCTTATTTGTCTCCAATTTATTAAAAATAGTATTACTCCCCACTCACTACTCAGTAATCATCTCAAGCTATATATATAAGACCACACTGAATTTCCTAAAACATTAACAAGCAATAACCAAACAAAACAAAGAGAAGAAAATGTCTGCAAATAAACTGTCTTATTCAGCTCAGGCGTTTCAAGAACAAGTCCGTGGCGGTTTTGTCTCTAGAAAACTGCTTCTGCACAACCCATTTGACCACAACCCTCAAGGAGCCTTTGCGGTCGCACCATCTCCACACATAACTGATGAGAACAACCTGAGTGGGAATGTCTTGATGCTTCTCTCCGTTCTCATCTGTGGAGTCATTTGCTGCATCGGGTTACATTACATCATTCGTTGTGCATTCAGACGTTCTTCGAGTTTCATGATCTCTGAACCAGTCTCCACTTTTTCAACACGACGCAGTTCATCAAACAAAGGAATCAAGAAGGAAGCTCTGAGTATGTTCCCTGTCGTGAGCTATTCACATGAGCTGAACCTGCCGGGGATTGGCGAAGAGTGCGTCATCTGTTTGTCTGATTTTGTTTGTGGCGAAAAGCTTAGGCTGCTCCCTAAGTGCAACCACGGGTTCCATGTTCGTTGCATTGACAAGTGGCTTCAACAACATTTGACTTGTCCGAAATGCAGACACTGTCTGGTTGAGACATGCCAAAAGATTTTAGGTGACTCCAGTCAAGTGACGGCAACATCACCAACAGAGAGCGTTATTGTCAGGATAGCTCCTCTAGAACCTGAAGGAAGAGTAAACACTTTTTGTTGGAGATAAACATAAAAGTTAACTTAGGATCTAACTTACACCATTCCTAGTTGAGTTAGGATTATGAAACATATCTTGTTTAGGAGTTATCTAGGCAAGCTAAAAGTGTTTAGGAAATACTTATCTCTATATAAGAATATGCAAGAATGTTGCATAGCTTATGAGTTTAGAGATTAAGTGATTGAATGCTTAAGTTTTTGTGAGAGTTTTCTTAAGCTTATAAAGAAGAGTTTCTTTACATTCAAATCTTATACAATCTTTAGACTTATACTTTTAGAGAAGTTCGGATAATTCACGAAATTGTCATTATTTTTTTTTCTTTCAAAAATGATTGTATTACCATATCATCTTCATCTTCATCAAGTATTTACAATATTATCATTGGCTTCAATACACCAACCACCATGAACAACCAATTTAAAGCTTTTAATGCTTCTAAAATTAACATCTACATCTTTATATTCTTATTTCTTACACACAAATTATTTTCCTTTTACTTCCTCTCTGATCCCTTCCTAAAATCCCAGCTTTTTGATTTCAAAATTTATAAACTTATTAATGTTACTAAAGTTCATGATTCTTGGTCAAGAACGAGTATGTAACTTTCACTAAGAAATTATATGTACTTGGAGAAGTTAAACATGAATCTCACCAAATTTAAGAAATTTTTTTAATTTTTTCAGATCTGGTTCGTGGAGAAGACTAAACTGGAAGTCTTCTCCACCGAAAAGACTTCCATAGAAGTCTTTTGGTCAATGCATAGGTTAGTTTTGCAATTAACTTCATGTCTGTTTTTTTAGAGAATACTTTCTAGAAGTCTTCCAACTTTTCTTTGTTAACCAAAAAAAAGTGAGAAAACTTCCATGTAAGTCTTCTCGAAAATAGGTTAGTTTTGCAATTGACCAAATTGTGTCAGAAATTTGACTTTCTATAGAAAGTCTTCTGTCAAAAGACTTTATATAAGTCTTCTCAATTGTCGGTGGAAGTCTTCTCACTGTCGGTGAAAGTCTTCTTGGGTTACTTTTGCAATTAAGAATTAAAACTTAAATATTTAATTTTTAAGTAGAAGACTTTTAGCAAAAGACTTCCCTGTAAGTCTTCTAGCTTTATTTTTTTGTGATTTTGGTCGAACATTTGGTTATGACAGAAGACTTTCATAAAGTCTTCCAACGGAACACTTTCTGGAAGTCTTCTAATTAAAATTAGATATTCAATTTTTAGTTTTTAATTGCAAAAATAACCTAAGTAGACTTTCACCAACAATGAGAAGACTTCCATCAATACTTTAGAAGACTTTCTTGGAAGTCCTCTGTCGGAAGACTTCATGGAAGTCTTCGACATAAAGTCAAATTTCTGACACAATTTGGTCAATGCAAAACTAACTTATTTTTTTAGAAGACTTACATGAAAATCTTTTCATTTTTTTAGAAGACTTACATAGAAGTCTTCTCTGGAAGTCTTCCTTTCTAAATTTATAATTGCAAAAATGACCTTTCTGGAAGACTTCCGTGGAAGTCTTCTCAGGAAAGACTTATATGAAAATCTTCTAGGTTAATGTTTAATAAATTTTTATTTTCTCTAAAATTAAAGAGACTTTTTAATATTTTCTTGTTAATTCATGTATATAATCAATATTGGAGCTCTTGAATTAAACTTATAATTTAATTGGTGATAATTATTAGTTTACCAATATTCATATTTATTAATATTTCTAGCTAATGAAAGAAGACTTCTATGAAAGGCTTCTAGTATATTATATGCTAGAAGACTTCCAGAAAGTCTTCTATTACATTATATGCTAGAAGACTTTCCAGAAAATTATAGAAGACTTTCCAGAAAATTATAGAAGACTTTCTCAGAAAACTTCAAGTGAAAGTTTATCTTTTGTGAATTTGATTAAGTTTTTTTTTTAATTTTTTTTCTTTTAATTTTAGTAAATTTAACTAAGTTCTTGTGTTGTTGTGTTATTTTATAAGTGTTAGACTAATTTTATTTAATTTGAATATGATACCAATAATTTTAATAATATTAGATATTTTGCAAGATAATTTTGTAGACATTAACATATTTACCAAAAAAAAATCATTGACATCTCTTCAAATTAATAAAAAAATCCACAAATAAAAGATTACACATACAAATCATAAAATAAATCATAAACAAAATTATTACACATGAAACTATAGATCATTCATCCACAAAGATAAGATTAGACTCCACTTGGCATGAGAGAAGACTTTGTCAGAAGACTGTCAAGAAGTCTTCTTGTACATTATGTTAGAAGACTTTCAGAAAGTCTTCTGACAAAGTCTTCTAACATATAATGCACTGGACCACTGAGAATATAGTCTTCTCAAAAGTCTTCTAAAGTCTGACTCAGATTTGAAAAACCTCCACATCTAAAAATATTCAAATAGCCTCAAAACAAAGAAAAAGAGTAGAATATGAGATATATCTACCTTTATAAATCACACAAAAGGTAAATTAGTAAGAAGATATGAGATAAAAATAAGAAATTTATATAAAGTTTGTTATTTTTCAAGTTCAAAAAGATTAGAAAGAGGTTAAAGAGTTTTAGTGTGGAAAAAAAGGTAAGAGTTTTAAGCAATAATAAATTACCAAATGATGAAAATCAGACATGAAAACTTACAAAAACACTCAAATATGTTATGAAAGAGGAGATATGGGAGAAGATTCCGTCAGAAGACATCCAGAAAGTCTTCCAGATCTGAAAACCTGCAAATCCAAAGAGTAGAAGATGAGAACTATATAATAAAAAACTGCAAAAACAAGATAAATCAGTGAGAAAGCATGATATAAAAATAGAAATTGATATAAAATTTGGTGTTTTCAAGTTAAAAGAGATTAGAGAGAGGTTTGAGAGTTTTAGAGTGAGAAACATTACATTTTCTTGCAGCAATTTCAGAGGAAAAAAAAAGAATGTGTAAATTTTCTTTATATAGGGAAGACAAAAATTGTAATTAGGTTAAATATTTTTGATTCAGAAGACTTCTCTGGAAGTCTTCTACCCCTTGAATTTACTATTCGCCCATAAGACTTACATGTAAGTCTTCTAGCGTAATATCTTGTAGACTTAAGTCTTCTAATACCCTAAAATAAACAACAAATTAAATATCAATAAACACTTCACTAAACTTAAAATCAACTCCAAAACTGTTTAATATACACAAAACTAAACAAATATATGTAAAAAATGATTTTCAAAAAAAATAGTTAAGCTTCTAAAATCTAACCTTAAAGATACATACAATACTATCACATATGTTTTTAACCCCTAGACTAGAGAATATCATGAGATGATACATTCAATCATCTATGTTGAAAACAATTCAATTTTACTATATTTTAATTTATATCACTTCTAAATGTTTATTATTACATGATTTAGATTTATAAATTATTTTTAAGATTTACAAAACGAGAAGACAGGAAGTCTTACAAAACACAGAAGACTTCAAAAAAATAAAAAACTTAAATAGGCTATTGTTGAATCCGAAATCGGTAACCTTAGGTTAGGTATCGATTTTGATTGTGAACTTCTCGAAGAAGAGATCAAGAGAAATGAATAGAAGAATTTTATTGATGAAAGATCGATTTGATCACAAGAACAAGGTTTGAACAAGGAATTAGTAACAAGAACCCTAATTCTAGCTTGTTCCTCAGGTTTTTCCGTTCTCGTTCTCCTCCAATCTTCTTCTTTTTATACGCATTCGCCTTGCCGAAGTCGGCTTGTTATGTCTTCATGGGCCGACTTTGTCGTCAAGATGGGCCGAGTTCACACTTTAATGGGCCTATGTGGATAGATGTAATCTATCCCCAACAATAAGTCCCCCCCCCAGTTCATCGAGTTGACATACTCGGTGAATTTCGTTAACTAGGTGACTATAAAGGTGATCTCGGTCCATATTCTTGGCAAACTTGTAATGGCTGGATTGTTGCCGATGTCCCCCTACTCGAAGAGTCGGATTTGATCTCGGTCTTTGTTTACTTCCTCTCATACTCTTGGTTTCGCGAGCGCCGAATAATGATTAAGCCTTTCGAGATTCGGAAATAGTGGGACACGTGTCATCGTTAATAGGGCTTTAGACCTAATTATGATAACCGCTCGTCTTCCGTGCCGAAATATCTATAAAAGTCTCACATCGCCTTCACTTCTGCTCACTTCCGCTGCTCATTCATTCGAAAGGTAAACTCTCTCTGCCTTCTCTCTTCTTTCTCTCTCTAGTTTTCACAAATTTTTCCGGTCAAAATGTCTTCCCCTCTCCGCCGGTGCTCTCTGAAAGGGAAAGCGACTGCTACAGGCTCCAATTCAGAAAGCTCTGGCTCGCCGTTGATACGATCAAGGACCTTAGTGCTTGGGGAAATGGATAATATGAGGCCGACTAGCGACGATATGGCTTCACTCGACGGTGCCGCACGTGATCTCGTCAGGTACAGCATTCAACTAGAAGACCGAGAAGCTACTGGTCACGTTCCTGTGGATGGTGCGGAGCAAGATGTTGAAGCCTCTTCAGATCGGCCGACTTTCCCTCGTGTAGATATTGAATCATTGGGTAAAGATAAGAATTTTGCCGAGAAGCTTGACTTTGCTATGGCCGACTTCCTACCTATGCGGTGGACGGGGACCGACTTCGAGTTCGATGAAGAGATCGATCCAGAGCAGGAGCGAACCCTTAGCGTGAAAAAGAAACAGAATTGGGTGAATCATCTTCCAACCAGGTCAACGTTTAAGAGCGTTCGGAGACTGATTTTCCAAACGAACCCTCCTCATGGGTTCTCCTTTCTTATCCCGGCCGAACATCAGCGACCATCGACTCCTCCAGCAGGATATGCCACAGTGTACGAATCATGGTTCACGAGCTGCTCGCTCTGGTGGCCGTTCCCCAAGTTTCTAACAACATACTGTCATCGGCGGAAGATCGCTCTTGGCCAATACACTGCTAATGGGATCAGAATCATGGTCACCCTTACGGTTCTGGCTGCTGAGCTGGGGATAACGATGTCGGTTCGTCTCTTTGAAGAACTCACAACGCCAAGCATTACGGGCAGGACGGGATTCTTTTACGGGAAGATGGTCCCTAAGTACAATGTGATTACCGGGAAGCCCTCCAAGGTCAACTTCTGGAATCATCGGTACTTCTATATCAAGATCAACGAGGCCTCCTTCGAAGACCCCTCGATAGTTTTAAACGGATACTTCAATGCTAACATTGGTACGACTTCGTCCTTCTTATTATTGCACTTCTACTGATCTTTCTTCATCTGTTTCCTCTTTGTTGCAGATCGTCTCTCGAAGTGGTCCCAAGGCGGTACAGAATCCTTCCTTGAAGAAGTCGAGGCTATCAGAACATTGAGTCATCAGCACTGGCCGGATATCAGTGAAGCTCGTGTCCAAGCTGCCTTGAAGAGAATCAGCAAAGGTAATGCAATACTCGAACCATTCTTGCCGATATGTAAGATCTCTGAATTTCGATTCTGACAGTTTGATTTCTGAACAGCCGACATACAAACCGAGGTTCAGTCACAAAGCCGAGATCGTAGGATGGGTAAAATTAATCTTTCCGCTCTTCCGTCCTATGCTGACTCGATTGGAACACCGGAGCATACAAGAGGAGGGTCTTCCGACGCGATTAGACCTGCCAAACGGAAGCGGGACTCGGGCATGCGAGATGCCTCCCAACGGCCAAGATCAGATCGGTCCTCACCGGTGCTTCCTGACGACAACCCTACTCTTGGGGAGAGGGAGAGAGAGACTTCCCTTGCTAGGGAACAGCCGATTGTTCCTGTCGGTGAAGCAGGAACCCCAAGGCCTATCGTGACATCGATAGAAGAGACTCGAGCGGAATCGGCCCCTTCCGCTGAAGGTCCGCAGGGGGAGCAAAGCCGTGATCCCCTTCCAGCGATTCTAGGGGGAGAAGAAGTTGAGTATCCTCATGCCATCAACTTCAACTACCGGTCGATAGATGTTCCTTTCATCGAAGACCATGAAGCCCCAGCGCGTATGCTTCGTCAAGACCAAGAAACGTGGGATGCCCGAACTGGACCAGCTTCACCAAGAGAGCCGCTATCGAGAGATGGCTAGAGCTGGTGCCATCGTAAGTTTTTTTTTCTTTTTTTTTTTACCTTCGTTCATACAGACGACCTTACATCTTTTAACCCTACCGATATTCTGCTTTGTTAGTTTTTCGGCAACGCTAATCTCATGGTGCGAGATTACGAGACGAAGCTGAAAGCTCAGGAGACATCGCTGGAGGCGAAGACTAGGGCCCTGAAGAAGAAGAGAAGGGAGATCGGCGAGTTGGCGTATAAGGTCGAGGGGCTGACAACCGAGAAGAAGGAAGCTTTAGAGAGAACTGATCTCGAAAAGGCTCGTAATGAGCTTCTTTCTGAAGAACTGGCGGCGCTAAAGGCTGAGAAGGAGCTCCTTGATTCCCGATGTTCTGTCCTAGAAAAGGAGAAATCGGAGATGCAAGTCAACTTCGAGGCGACGACCAGAAGGCTCAGGGAGTCGCGGGAGCACGAGGTCAGAAAAGAGAGGCTTCGAGTTGAGTCCATACTGCGGCAAAGGGTTGTGCCGACGTACGAGAAGGTGGGCCAGTTTCTGGGTGAACAGAGTGAGATCCAGGCGAAGCTCGCCCTCTACTCGCAGGCCAAAGGGACTCGGGAAGGCTTAGAGAAAATCCAGCTGCAAGGCCTATCGACGGAAGAGGTTCTTGAAAAAGCGAGGACCGACGAAGCCCATTTTCTAGAGGAGCTTCAGAACATGGAGGTCGTGGATGCCACCGAGATCGATCTTCTTCCTGTCGACCTTGATGAACACGGTTCGAACATGGCAGTCTTCTCTCCCGAGTACATCCAAAATCTTCGTTCTTAATTTTGTTCCTCATCTTTTTTTGTAAAGACTCTGGCCGAGCTTAGCCTTTTGAATTATTGAACTGCTTTTAATGTTATATCTTTATGTAGATATTCCCTTCTTTTTTTTTGTCAACCGACTTCGCTTATCGTTTGATTGTTAGACTTGAAACGTATGTTAATACTGTTAAGCCGTTTTGTTTTTAGAATAACAAATAGGACTCTATTTCGTCAAATATGCCGACATTGTCTATTCGTACAACTAGGAAAGAAACTTGGCCAACTTAACTTTAAGTTCGACTAAGCTTTTTCTCTTTAAGCCTACTGTGATATCGCGTTCATCATTCGGCGAATTTTTTAACCAAAGCCATTCGACGTGTTCGCGTACTGTGGTTTAGTACCGACTTTCAGCCTCTTGTTGGAGTTTGAAGTGGTTTCATCGCTTGAATTCGAACACGTTAAGTGCATATAACATGTACATATATATATATTTTTTTTTATTTGTGACTGAACTCGGTTATGAGCTGCCTACGTACCCGAAAACGGGATCAAGTCACACGTAGTTCCTTTTTACATTTTTTTTTTATTTGTGACTGAACTCGGTTACGAGCTGCCTACGTACCCAGACCGGGATCAAGCCACACGTAGTTCCTATTTACCACCTAAGTACCGAGATAGCGCTTTAGGTTGATCGAGTTCCAAGATCGTGGGATCTGTTCTCCAGAGGATGTTTCAAGGCGGTAAACTCATGGTTTGACCACGTGCGTGATTTTATACGGACCTTCCCAGTTCGTGCCGAGTTTGCATGCCCTCCATTCCTTGGTATTTTCAAAGACTTTTCGAAGGACCCAATCGCCGAGTTGCAATGGCCTCGATCTCACCTTTTTGTTGTAATAGGACTCAGCGAGATGTTGATAATTCTGAATTCGCAGCAAAGCCTGATCCCGTCTTTCTTCGAGTTGGTCCAGAGCGTTGATCATCATTTCGCGATTCAAGTCTTCGTTCTGGGGCATCTTCAACCTCC
Source organism: Sinapis alba (assembly GCA_012274485.2). Classification (NCBI taxonomy): domain Eukaryota; kingdom Viridiplantae; phylum Streptophyta; class Magnoliopsida; order Brassicales; family Brassicaceae; genus Sinapis; species Sinapis alba. Next base: position 49,529 of record MU106194.1, on the reverse strand, counting down.
GGAGGCTAGTAATGTTGACCTCGGCAGGAGCCATTGCCTCGACTCCATAGGCGAGTGAGAACGGTGTCTTCGCTGTTGCGCTCTGAGGTGTGGTTCGGTGAGACCATAATACTCCATCCAACTCGTCAGCCCAGTGTCCCTTCTTCAGGTCCAACCTTTTCTTGATCCCGTCAATGATGGTTTTATTGGTAGCTTCAGCCTGACCGTTTCCTTGTGGGTATCGTGGGGTAGAAAAACTTAGCCGAATTCTCCATTTATCGCAAAATTCCCAGAATTTGTCCGAGGTGAATTGAGATCCATTGTCGGTTACTATTTCGTAAGGAAGTCCATGGCGGCAGATGATGTACTTCCAAACGAAACTTTGAACCTCGGTCTCTGTGATTTGGACATAGGCCTTGGCTTCGACCCACTTTGTGAAATAATCGGTCAAAACAAGTAGAAAACGCCTTTGTTTGGAACTCGGTAAGGGTCTGACTATATCCATTGCCCATCTCATGAATGGATATGGAGACACGGAAGTTTTCAACAACTCGGTTGGTGAATGAATGTTAGGTGACGCATATTCCTTGCAATCTGCGACAATGGTGGGCCAATAATGCCCCAGAGTTTTAAGTTTAAGAGCGAGGGCCCTGCCTCCACTATGATTTCCGCCTTCTCCTTCATGGGTTTTGATCATAACGAGTTCTGCTTCTTCCTTTCCGACGAAGGTAAGCAAGACCTTGTTTGCGGTCCACCGGTGTAACTTGCCGTCGATAGAGATGTAGTTGGCGCTTTTGGCTTTAAGTCGACGGGACTCCCACTTATCCTTAGGTAGTACCCCCTTATCCAGATAGTCGAGGAAGGGGGTCCGCCAATCAGTTTCTTGAGTAGTTGATTCGGCGATCTCGGTGGTAGCGCATGAAATGCCGTGGACGTCCCTACCAAGTGATAACGAAATGCTCGGTTTTTCAACTGTATGAACGGGGATTGTGCGTTTGATCTGATCCCTCTGATTGCTTCCTAGTGCGGCTAACGCATCAGCAAAGCAATTGTCTTTTGGGGGAACCTTCACGAGTTCAAAATGATCAAACTCGGTTGTTAACTTCTTGACGACGCCGAGATATGCATCCATCCTTTCATTTTTGGCCTCGTAATCGCCGCTGTATTGACTGGTGACGAGCTGAGAATCGCAGAAAGCTTGTACTCGCTTGGCCCCTACTACTTTGGCTAAACGGAGACCTGCGATCAATGCTTCGTACTCGGCTTTGTTATTTGATGCTGCAAATCCGAGCCGAAATGATTGTTCGATGAGTTCTCCGGTGGGTGACTGGAGATGAATGCCTATTCCCGATCCTTTGTTGGACGATGCTCCGTCGACATGCAGGATCCAATTCTTTACTGGAATATCGAGATCAGCCTCTTGGTCAGGGGAGATTTCTACGATGAAGTCGGCCAAAACTTGAGCCTTAATCGCAGGCCTGCTTTTATACGAGATGTCGTATTCGCTGAGTTCAATGGCCCACTTGGAAAGTCTCCCTGATTGGTTAGCATTCTGAAGTATGGTTCGGAGTGGCAGGTCGGTGAGAACGACGACGGAATGGGATTGGAAATAAGGTCGGAGTTTTCGTGCCGATGTTACTACGGCGAGAGCCATTTTTTCCAGGGTGGGATATCTCGTCTCTGCGTCGGTAAGACGTTTACTGGTGTAGAAAATGGGACGATGTTCTCCTCGGTCTTCCTTTATTAGAACGCGACTTACTGCTGCAAGAGAAACTGCGATGTAGAGATACAAAGTGTCGCTTGCGTCTGGTTTTGTCAATACTGGAGGAGTAGTCAAGTACTGCTTCAACGCCGAGAAGGCTTGTTCGCATACTTTATCCCAAAGGAACTTTTTATTTCCTCGCAGCAGCTCGTAGAAAGGGAGACACTTGTTGGTGGATCGTGAGATGAAACGATTAAGCGCCGCAACTCGACCGGTCAGACGCTGAATTTCCCGCGATGTTTTGGGATTGGGTAAGTCTAAAACCGCGGTGATTTGCTTCGGATTGGCTTCAATTCCTCGTTTAGTAACGATGTAACCGAGAAATTCTCCTGAAGTAACTCCAAAGGTGCATTTTGCCGGGTTCAGTTTCATCCCAAACTTGTTTAATGTATCGAAGCACTCAGATAGGTGTCGAACGTGATCCTTGGCGACGAGCGATTTGACTAGCATGTCGTCAATGTAGACCTCCATGGTGACTCCTCGCTTGTCAGCGAACATTTTGTTGACGAGTCGTTGATAAGTAACCCCTGCGTTCTTAAGCCCAAATGGCATGACTCGGTAACAGTATGTCCCCCGATCTGTGATGAATGATGTCTTTTCACGGTCGTCCGGATGCATCATAATCTGATTGTAGCCCGAGAAGGCGTCCATGAATGATAGGAGCTCGTTTCCGGCCGTAGATTCCACCATTTGATATATATGGGGTAAAGGGAAGCTGTCTTTGGGGCATGCCTTGTTTAGATCGGTGAAATCGATGCACACTCTCCATTTCCCATTCTTCTTTTTGACGACGACCGGGTTCACGAGCCAATCTGGGTATTTGACCTCGGCGATGGACCCCGCCCCTAAGAGTCTATCGACTTCGTCGTTGACGGCCTTAGCTCTTTCAGGACCGAGTTTTCGACGCTTTTGCTTGACGGGTTTGTATGTTGGGTCGACGTTGAGTCGATCTGACGTAACAGCCGGGTCGATACCAGGCATGTCGGCTGTCGTCCAGGCGAACGTTGATTTGTTTGCCCTAAGGAAGGTGGTCAATTCGGAGGATAAGGCGTCACTTAGGTCGGAGCCAATTCCCACGGTTCTCTCGGGGTAGTCAGGATCGATGCCGACTTGGACTGTCTCCTCTTTTTGTGGCGACGGCTTTTTATCTGGCTCGACGATAAAAGCGACATGTTGGCTTTTGAGATCGGAGATCAACATGCTTCGTGCAAGGCGTTGGTTCCCTTTTAAAGTGAAGACGGTGCCTTCCTTGGTGGGAAATTTAATGCACTGGTGGTATGTTGACGGGATTGCTCTCATCATGTGAAGCCATGGGGTGCCTAGGATCGCGTTATATTGCGTTTTGGTATCGATGACGGAGAATTTAACGAGTTTATTTACTCCCCCGACAAAGACGTTAAGGCAGATGGTTCCCAATAAGGAGGTTGATGAGCCGTTGAAACCGGTAAGTGCTCTCGATGATAGCTTGATATCATTCAGATCTATCAACATTTTCTCCAAGGTCTGTCGAAATATCAAATCGACCGAACTTCCAGTATCGATGAGTATACGCCTGACTTCGCATGTACCGATTTGCAACTCGACTAGCAGTGGATCGTTATGTGGCTGGTCTATATCGACGAGATCTCCTTCTGAGAAGGTTACGGAAGTTTCCCCTTCATACTTTGTCGGCCATCGCCGAGCAGTTTTGGCTCTGCGTTGGTATTCTTTTATTGACTTCACGGAATCGTTGCAAAGGGGGGATCCACCACGAATTACGTTAATTCGGCGAAAGACACTGGGACGCTTGTCAGAGAGTGTCATTCGTAGGTCAGGAATTATGATATCCGTCTTAATCAAAAGTTTGTTCCAGAGATCGTCTCCCGAAATCGCTGATTTCTTGACGGAACGTAGGGGTATCAGGTGATCTCGGAGGTCGCTGGACTCATTGCCCTTCGTTGATTCTGATTTTTGATCCGGTGGAGGGGACTGTCGCAACTCGGTCATAGAACGCTTGCGTTGAAGATGGAATCGTAGATCTCGGTTATCCTTGGTCTCAGGAGGCCCCGTTTTCTTTCTTCGAGGAAGGATATCACGTAGGTCGACCGCAGGGCGCCTATGCTGAATATGATCTCGGAGATCAAAACAGTCTTTCTCCGTAGCACAGGAAGGTAAGTAGGTTTCAGAGATAACGTTGATCCGCCGAGCTACTTGTGGTCTTTCGTCTTCCGTATCAGTATCGTCGCGATGTCGAGGTGGAGCGGCTGCGTCTTGATCATCGGGATGCACCGCTTGAGCAGATTCCTGTTTTTTGGCACCAGCTTGCCGATTTTTTGTCCAACTTCCTTTCTTGCGGTTCTGTTTTGATTTTGGTGGATCAGGCGTGACGGCACCGTTTTTGAATGCCGAGAATAGGGCTTCTGTGAGTTGCTTGCATTCTTTAGTGTCGTGGCCTTTGGCTTATGATAAGTGCAGAATTTGTTCTCGTCATATGTTAAAGGCTTCCCATCGAGGGTTCTGTCCCATGCGTTCCATGGTCGATCGGTTTTCGATGTGGAGGGAGATGCATCAGGTTCCTCGGTTGCCGAGAAGACTTTTCCTTTCTTGTCGTTAGGCTGATGCTGACGAGGTTCTTGGTGATTCGCCGTTGGTTTTGGGGTCAATTGAGCTTTTAACGCGTTCTGTTTTGCAGTATAGGCGGCATTATCCTCCTCCATCTGAATGAAACAATTCGCTCGGTGGAGTGCGTCTTCTAGAGAAATCGTGCTATTCGTATAAAGGTCTGATCGGAAATATGACCTAATCCATAATGCATTGCGCAAGGCTTCCACTGCTGTCTTATCTGGGACATCGACTTTGGAGTCGAGGTTCTTGAATCGTTCCATGAAGTCGTGGAGGGATTCCTTTTGTCCTTGGGAGATTTTCCATAAGTCGGTTGTTGATGCCCCTTGACGAATATACATAGAGTAATGTTTGAGGAACTCGGTAGATAGTTCTTTAAAGGTGCTGATCGAATCCGCAGTTAGACGGGAAAACCAGGTAAGGGCGGGTCCCGCCAGACTTTCGACAAAGAGTTGGCAGTAGCCAGCATCTCGCTCTTCCGCAGAAAAGTAGGCGCGTCCCATAGCGATGTTAAAACTGGTCATATGATCGCTGGGGTCGGAATCTCCGCGGAAGGAAGGTACTCGGAGTTTGTCCTGATGTCGCACTCGGACGTCGGTTATCTTTTTTGTGAAGGGAGTTTTTTGAGTTGCTTCCAGGACTCGATCGATTTCGGGGGCGAAACTCGTGGCTTGGTGGATTTTTGACGACATGTCTTTAATTGTTCCTTGAAGACGCAGGAGTTCTTCGTTAGTCGCTTGATCGACTGCCTGGTTTCGCATCGTCGTCTGGAATAAACATCTTCGAGCGGTATCCGGATCTTGGTCGTCTGCTTGCGTCGGTGGTAGACAAGCGGCAGCGATTGTATCGATACGTTCTTGAGTTGCCTTGTTAGCGGCATCTTGTTGATCGAGTCTTTGAACGAAGGCGGCGAGAGAAGCCAAGACGGCGTTCAGGTCGACGGGCTGTTGACCTACTTGGTTTGTTGGTAATCCTGTCATCGTTCTGATCGATGTTCTTGATCCTTGTTCTTCGATATTTCCCCACAGTCGGCGCCAATTGTTGAATCCGAAATCGGTAACCTTAGGTTAGGTATCGATTTCGATTGTGAACTTCTCGAAGAAGAGATCAAGAGAAACGAATAGAAGAGTTTTATTGATGAAAGATCGATTTGATCACAAGAACAAGGTTTGAACAAGGAATTAGTAACAAGAACCCTAATTCTAGCTTGTTCCTCAGGTTTTTCCGTTCTCGTTCTCCTCCCAATCTTCTTCTTTTTATACGCCTTCGCCTTGCCGAAGTCGGCTTGTTATGTCTTCATGGGCCGACTTTGTCGTCAAGATGGGCCGAGTTCACACTTTAATGGGCCTATATGGGTAGATGTAATCTATCCCCAACAGCTATAAAGGTAAAAATGCATACAGTTTTTTAGTCATAACGGGCATGTTGTAATTTCACTATCTTTTTAGGTTACTTTTGCATTTGATTGATGTTTGAGTACACTTTTACATTTGAATTCAAGTTTTATGTTGGTTTTGGCAATTTACCCATGACATCTATCCATTTGACCTGACCCACTTAATAGTTAATAAACAATCTATATGCCTCAAAACCAATCCACACGCATGAGTCATCAGGATACCACATGATTCTTTGTCATAATGGTAACGAAGTCAACTCTTTCATAGGAATGTGGACCTATCAAATAATTTGGCAAACAACTCAGTCCAAATTTATTGGGAAAAGTCAGAACTAATAATAATACACTTATACAGAGTTTCAAATTCACAGTCAAGTAATAAACTCTATGATAATTTTTTTTCTCCACTACAAGAGCACATTTTGGGTATTTATCATGATAAATGGACTGCCAAAAGGTTACGCCTAACGATTCAGATCTACCAAGTGATAAAATAAAAAAAATATCGTTCAACGTAACAGATCACATGGAGTGCTTTATACCACTTGATAACTTAGTCGTTTCCATAGATTCCACTTCTGGTGGTAAACCGGAGTCTGGTTAAAATATTTGAGATTGGTATGATCAAACCAGAATGTTGATGGTTTATCACAAACTGGGTCGAACCATTTAGTTTGCCAAAATGGAAATCCAACAGTATTTGAAAGATAAATGTTGAATTCTTTACTCTAAAGACCTACTTTTCCAAATTCATTAGGATCAATTTTGTATTTCAAATTAAACTAGAGGGAAACTTATTTTTGTAGATAGATTACATCATTCGAACAAGTGATATCAACTAAACAGAACTCAGCCAATTGTGTAAGAGGAACACGTCGACTTCGAGGAAAAAAAAGTAAGCTATATAGAGCGGGGATTGAGATCAAAGCACATGTAATCACACAATTACACAAAAGCTGGCACAAGAACTAGGGTTTACACAAATTATTGTTCTTGCAAGGTTCATCATCTTGTAAACGATTTCATAGTCTTTTCTCTTGTAGTCGCCTTTATCAAAAAACAAATGTATTTCAAATACGAACATGACCACAATATCGCCTTTATCAATCAAAAATGTATTTCATATTAAACATTATGGCCATGTTCGTATTTGATGCAACATTTAGATGTAGCATCTAAATACAACATCTAGATATTTCGCTTTTATAGTTAGTATTTGCATTCATATACAACATCTAAATGCTAAGTTGTTTATTTTGATGTTATAATACATGTTGAATACTACAACTTAAAAGGACTAAAAGTGTATATTTTTATTCTTAATAATGAACTGAATATAATATTCAAATAAATATATCTAAAATTAATTATTATTTTTGTGGAAATGCAATTCGCAGATTTTGACACGAAACTTAATTTTGTGATTTTAACAGAAAACACACAAGTTGCGGTTTTTGCAAAATAATTGATTTTATGGTTTTGGCTTGAAAATGCAACTTTATAGTTTTTGCGAAAAAACACAATTTTCTATTTTTGATAGAAAATATGACTTTCCATTTTTAGTGTGAAATTATATTAGTTTTGGCGGGAAATTATATTTTTTTAGTTTTCACGGGAAATTGTAATTTTTGGTTTTAGTAGAAAACGTAATTTAATGATTTTGGCAGAAAAACGTAATTTTCTGGTTTTGATAGAAAAACTTGATTTCTGGTTTTGATAGAAAAATTTAGTTTTGCAGTTTTAGCAGAAATTTTTGATTTTACTATTTTTTGTGAGAAATCTGATTTTTGGTTTTGCGCAAAATTGTGATTTTGAGGGGTTTTTATTCACTATTACGATCTGCCAAGAAGACCTATAAAAGGAGAAGGAAAACCAAAGAGAGGCGGTCTTTTTTGTCAATATCAAAACTATACTTTGATTAACATTCAAACTTTATTGTTGTGTTACATCCCATGTATTTATCTTTGATACCATCAATTGAACATCCATTTTTCATAGTTGATTGTAGCTTAAGCTTACTTCTCAATAAGTTCCTACTTTCACATACACTATTTGTGAATAAAATTTAGAATTTATCATTCTTCTTCTTCTACTTCGAACGACATCGGAAAAAGACATGTAAATGCGTAGATTTGACGATCGCTGTGGACCTCAACAGTTTAGATGAGACCATAACCTTTTGTAATGTTATATACTCCCTCATTTTATTTAATTGATGGTTTATGTATTTCAAACATAGTTGAAAAACAAAATATTAAATATCTTAAATATTTCGACTGTGAGATTGCTAAGCTGTAAACTAATTAAGTTTATACCAATTTCATTTCAATTTTAGATGAAATTAACAATTGATTCTAATATAATATTTTGTTAATTTACGCAATTGTAAAAAAAAATAAAAAGGAAGACACACATATCAATACCAGCAAAAAATCTTAAAATTCTTATTATTTTTTTTGACAAAAGTGTAGTATTATTATAAATATTATTTGAGTTTTAAAGTAGATAAAAAAAATTAAGGAGGGCAATGATGTGTACATTCGCAGTTCGTTTTTCTTTTGTCTGCATAAACACAGTTACCAATCGCATCTTTATTAAACTTTTTGAGACAATGGGACATGCAGGTGGGAAACATACATTTTCCGTTTTTGCTTCCATAAGATGTATGACATGGGCGTATTCCTTTTTTCTCAGGAATCACCGTTTCTCCTGTTATTAAAAAAATCAAAAATAACTTTAATTTTCATATTTAAAACAAAAATGATTTTCTGTAAAACATATGTTTAAAGAGTTTTTACATACTTGTAAGCAAAAACGAACTAGAGAGCTAAACATCTTCTTTCTAAATCACTGATTATTCTTGAAAATTTATTAAACTCAACATTATATAATAAGACATTCAATTTATATAGGTATATAAATTAATGCAGCATCAAATAAGATTTATTTTGGAGTGATTATAAAATATATTAATAAGTTGTAAATGTAATTACAAACCGAGCATAAGGATTGTGAGCATAGCAAAACCAATAAGCGAAGGTTTGAACGCATTTTTCATCGTAGATAATGAAATGTTGTTGTTTTAAAAATTAGAAGATCAGAGAAGTATATTTATAGTTGAATCAGAAATTGAAACATATCTAATTTAAGCTATGTATCTTTTCAAATTTCGATATAAAAGGATCTAGTTTGACCAAAAAACAGTATTTCTAGTTTTTAGTTATTTAATAAATAAAAATGTTTATTTCATTTATTTTAACTTTATTTAAAAAAAATTTTGATATATATAAACAATCAAATTCGATTAAGTCATAAATTCAGAGTTTATATAATACATATTTAGAAAGAAACAAAAAATGACAATCTGGTCTAACAAAGTAGAAGTATAATTCGAAGTAAAATATAAAAAGAGTTAGTTATTTTTATATACATTTTTGACAATGATGCCTCATGGATTTCTTTGGTCAAGGGTGGGAACAAAGAAATTTTGCATGTTCTATTGGCACAGCTATAGAAAAAAATCCAATTATAATGATGATTAAACATTATTTTTCCGCAATATCGATTACTCTTTGAAAGCAAATTATGCCACCTGTCATATTTAAAAGTTTTCGTGCAACTTGCTGTCTTTTTAACAGGCTCTGTCTTTAACTTATTAGGTGGACAACGTTTTTTGTGCCAGACAATGTATGCCAACGTGTATAGATTTAAATTTAGTGTATAGATTTAATTTTAGCAAGAAGACAAACCCATATAGTTTACTAAATATCACATGCTAAGTAAAAAAACTACGAAACAAACAACAAATAAGAAGAAGGTACATGTCAAGGTTCGAAACTTATCTGTATTATTTGTGTGTGTTGCATAGGATTCTTGAAGCTTGTATGGTCGAAGCTGAATCTCAATCAGACTTTGAGGCGTTCTACTACGAGGTACCTGTTATCGTCAAGACAATCAATTGTTAACAATGGAACCAACTCAAGGACGTTTCGAAGTTGAAAAGTTTGGCGGTCAAAGAGATTTTGGTATTTGGAAACACAAGATGTTATGTGCGTTGGAAATTATGGGTCTAGATTCAGTTCTAGAAGAAGAGCCTAAATCAGAAGATGGAGTCGACAAGTCAGAGCCATCTAATGAGGCAAAAACGGATCCTAAGAAAGCTCAGAAGGATAAGAGAGTCATGAGTCTCATACATATGAGTTTGAGTGATCAGATCGTAAGGAAGGTGATGAAGGAGACAACAACACTTGGTATTTGGAAGGCACTTGAAAGAGTTTATTAGACTAAGTCGTTGCCCAACAAGATCTACTTGAAGCAGCGATTCGCAAGCTACAGGATGGAGGAGAAAAAGTCCATTGAGCAGAACTTGGACATATTTCTGAAGCTTGTAAACGACTTGGAGAGTCTGGATATCAAGATATCAGACGAAGATCAAGCTATCCAAATTCTAACTGGATTGCCACCGAGGTATGAACAACTGGTTCACACTCTAAAGTATAGAAGCGGCATAGATTCTTTAACGGTCAATGAGGTTGTCACTTCATATTATGCTAAAGAAACAAAGTTAAGAGAGAAGGGTCTCTTGAACAAGTCAAAATCTGAGGCATAAATACTGTATGTTAGTGATCGTGGAAGATCATACATAAGAGAAAACCGCTATACTAAAGGGAGGTCTAAGAGTAGTGGTAAAGGCTTCTCTAAGATGAAGCCAAATAAGGAACAAAAGGGATGTTTCATATGTGTAAAGGAAGGCCACTGAAAGAGGTAATGTCGAAACAGAGGGAAGCAAAAGGGAAATGAATCCAGTTCAGTCAACATTGCTTCAGTTAAAAGGGAGCCACTGATTCTTACGGCAAGTATCCAGGATACCAAAAAAATAATGGGTGATGGATTCTGGAAATATTGATGGTTTATCACAAACTGGGTCGAACCCTTTAATTTGCCAAAATGGAAATCCAACAGTATTTGAAAGACAAATGTTGAATTCTTTACTCTAAAGACCTACTTTTGCAAATTCATTAGGATCAATTTCGTATTTCAAATTAAACTAGGGGAAGACTTATTTTTGTAGATAGATTACATCATTCGAACAAGTGATATCAACTAAACAGAACTCGGTCAATTGTCTAAGAGGAACACGTCGACTTCGAGGAAAAAAAAAGTAAGCTATATAGAGCGGAGATTGAGTTCAAAGCACATGTAATCACACAATTACACAAAAACCGGCACAAGAACTAGGGTTTACACAACTTATTGTTCTTATCTGGTTCATCATCTTGTAAACGATTTCATAGTCTTTTCTCTTGTAGTCACGTTTATCCAAAAAGAAACGTATTTCAAATACGAACATGACCATAGTGTCGCCTTTATCAATCAAAAAATGTATTTCATATTAAACATTATGGCCATGTTCGTATTTGATGCAACATTTAGATGTAGCATCTAAATACAACATCTAAATGCCAAGTTTTTTGTTTGTTTTGAAGTTATAATACCTTTTGAATACTACAATTTAAAAGGACTAAATGTGTATATTTTTATTCTTAATAATGAACTGAATATAATATTCAAATAAATATATCTAAAATTAATTTTGGTTTTTTTGTGGAAATGTGATTTGCAGATTTTGACATGAAACTTAATTTTGTGATTTTAGCAGAAAACACACAATTTGTGGTTTTTGAAAAATAATTGATTTTATGGTTTTGGCAAGAAAATATGTCCAGATTTGACCGGAAAACATGATTATGGGAAAACACGATTTTCGGTTTTGGCTGGAAAATGCAACTTTATAGTTTTAGCGGGAAAACACAATTTTCCATTTTTAATAGAAAACATAACTTTCCATTTTTAGTGTGAAACTATATTAGTTTTGGCGGGAAATTATAATTTTTTTAGTTTTTACGGGAAATTGCAATTTTTGGTTTTGGTAAAAAACGTAATTTAATGATTTTGGCAGAGAAACCTAATTTCTGGTTTTGACAGAAAAACTTAATTTCTGGTTTTGATAGAATAATCTAGCTTTGCGGTTTTAGCAGAAATTTTTGATTTTACTATTTTGTGAGAAATCTGATTTTTAGTTTTGCGCAAAATTGTGATTTTGATGTTTTGGCGACAAAGAAAAACAAGTCATACGCAGATAAGGCTTGAGATCCTACGCATTTCTGATTGTATAAGATGCTAATAAAGTATTGGAAAGTTTAGCGAACATGTAATCTAATCTATTAAAACTGAAGTACAAATAGGAATTAGTTCTTATTTCATGCAAAATATTACATAACCTGCCACTGCCCTTATGTGTTATTTAATAAAATTACAAACTAACCTTAGTTCAATTAATTTACTTAACCAACTATCACGTGTTTCCTTAACTAACTTTACCTCGATTATAAATTTGAATGCTGCCATAAATACAATCTACCCAATGCCGTACACTGCTATTATAAACAATGTTTGTCAAATCTATAACATAAAATTATCATATATTAAGTCCACTATATTTCATCTAATACTAACCAAAAGTGTACTTCAATTATGTACTTTAATCAAGAAATTTAAATTATATATATAATATTTGAATTTGGTTTTCTGTAAAAGATTTTCATACCAAACTGCATATGTACATATATATGTAGTACTGTCTCAAATTATTTATAGGCCATGTTCAAAAACAATATTAAAAAATATTAACAGTATATGTAATGATATAATATAGTAGTTTTAAAATTTTGTATCTCTATTTATACATATTTGCGTTTTTTTTAGAACTATAAAATCTAAATTTTTTAAGTTTCAAACCAAAATTTATACATTTGTTTTCAAAAAGGCTTTTTTTTTACATTCGGACCATGTTCGATGACTCCACTTGCTCGTGCTATTTGACGGCCATGTACATATGGTTTGTGTAACCATGTTTTTATATTATTTAGCTGAAACAAAATATTTTTGAAATACTAAATTTAGAAAGTTGTATTCAACAGATTTTTCGATACACACAATCTATATCATTAATTTCGTAGAATCTTAATATCAAAAAATTCCCAATACAACTCCTATTTTTAAGCTATCACAGTAACCAAATCTATATCAATCTTACTAACACAATCTGCATATTCCTTTTAAACTTACAAATGCAATATATTCAAAATGTAATATTAATATGAAAATGTAAAAATATATTTATTAGTGTTACTTCAAAATATGTATATTATGTTTCCAAAACATGAAATTACGTATGACTAAATATAAAAATATTCATTTTAAAACAAAATCCTAAGTGGTCCTAAACGTTAGATGGTTGGTGAACATGGAGCATCGAAATCCTAGCTATTGTCTTTTCAATCGATGTGAGTACATCTTTTATGAACGTTAATCTAATTTTTTTTTTTTACGCTAAAACAGTTAACTTGCTAATTGGACCTTTGATTTTTTTTATTATAGTGCTTATGCATTCTCACATGAAGGCCTATTTTGCAGATTAGTATGTTTCTTAGTTATATACAATCATTAAATTATATTCTTTAAATATGTTATATATATATATATATTGAACCAAACTGATTTTTTTATATTCTAATGCTTCGACTATAAACTATTGAATAATATAAATATATAACATGGTCTTAGTTTTTATAAATATTTGAGTGGAGTTTTTCTCATATACATATAATCTATTCAGCTATATTTGAACTATAAGAATACAAACAAATTAAAGTTAATAATTTAGCATTAAAATATTAAACTTATTCATTGGCAAAAATACAATCTTTAACTATTTTCTAAAAAGCACTTGATTTAAAAAAAAATATTAATAGTCATTCTAATTAGTTATATATACAAACAAACTGATTATGTTATACATGCGGACAATCCAATTAACTTACATAATATATCATTTTAATTGGTTTTATCAAAATATAATACTATAAAAACAAAGTCACACATATATAAATATAAGAAAAAATATTAAACAATGTTAAATAGTTTACATTAAAAAATAAGTGATACCCGCGTGGACGCGCGGATCAAGATCTAGTATCCGGTTAAAAACTGAGGCTGTGTACACAAAAAAAATAAGGGTTATTGGTTACTAAGTGGAACAAACAACCGTTAGACATTAATACATCAATAACTATAACTATAATGATAATGATTATTTTAGTTATGTGGTCAAAAACAAAACAAAAACTATAATGATATGAAACGATAAAACAGCCGATAAAATCTTCAACTTTCAAATTAAAACCAAAAAAATCTCAAAATTTTAAATATTAATTTATTTTAACTCTCATATTGTGTTGAGTAGTCAACTAATAAAATAGATTTTAAAAAAATGTTTGTTAACTCTCTACACAACATCATTTTAAAAACTGGTTAAACCATTGATCAAACAATGTCTTTTTGTTTCTGTAAACACTTAAAGCATCTTTTTCGTGAAACCATAGCCCAAAATCAACTTCATCTTTTTTACTGTAGTTTTACGAAAGAGATGTTTTAAATGTTTACATAAGTAAAAGGAGATCGTTTGATCAATGTTTTGACCAATTTTTAAAATGATGTCGTTTAGAGAGTTAACAAACGTTTATTTTTAATCAGTTTTATTAGTTGACTATTCAGGTTTCTTAAATGGCCGAGTCAACAAAATATAAAAGTTAAAATGACCGATATTTAAAAAATTGGAAAAAAATTTTCGCTCAAACACAAATTAAAAGTTTTTTTTGCTTAAATTTAAAAGTTCAAGGTTTTAATTGTTGTTTTTCTTATCGAAACATAAAAGATGTTCAATTCTCCTCAACTTTCGAAAATATAAAGATATACTAATCTCTATTGCAAATATTCTAATGGTGGGGAGAATTATCTATTATTAACAGCGTTAGAAGTATAACGGAATAAAAATGCAGAAGCACTAGAGGACAATAGAAGCTTGGAAGATAGTGTTTTAAGACATTACATAGTGCGTTAAGAAAAATATCACCACTTGTTGGACTAAAGTCCTCAATCAACAAAAGAGATTTATGCCTAAACTTTTTGTACTATAATAAATGTAAAATTAATGCTAATAATATATTGGAGAAAGATTATCGACATACTTCTATAAAGCAAAAGACCTGTACGCAATAGGCTGTGCCTATTCATCCGATGTGTTGGCAACTAGGGATGGGCGCGGCCTAATATTATTTTCAGTATTTATATAATTTATTTAGTAATTTATAAATATTTATTTTTTTAATTTATTTTTTTTTGAAAAATATAGATATACGATTTTCCAATATCTGATATGAATATTTGTAAATATTCATAGTCAATTACGGATATCTCATATGTTTTGTCCAATACAACTAAATACAGGAAAATATACAAAATTATTTTTTAAATTAATAAAATTTTCTCATTAAATAAATGTTCTTAGAAAATTGTAGTTTTTTATGAAGATTTTATATTATTTTCTTAATTTAATATTTTATAAATAATTCTATAAATAAAAGTTAGAGTAAATCGAATTTTTATATCTAAATTTTTAGTATATGTGATTTGCTTTATTTTTAATAAATATTAATTTTTAATATTTTTTTTGCTTCGAAGATTTATGAATATCCATTTTTCCAAATAGTAGCAAATAACAATTCAAATCAAATTTAACTGATCAGCCCTATTGATAACATCCACTTCAGTCACTCAGAGCAATACCATGAATATCCAAACCTACTTTCAATGATCTCTCTTTGTAACCTTTTCGGTTTTGACGACATAATACATATATTGTCTTAAAAAAACAGAATTCAATTAAAAAAAAGCTAGTGAGTATCACTAGGCTTACCAACAACACACCGCACAAGCAGAATAAATAATGGGTTAGAGCCAAAAAAAAGTATTTTTCAGTTGAAAAAAAATAATTGTTTAAATTACAGTAAAAGAAATATATTTCTAAAATTTGAATAGGGCTTACAATAGACATGGGTCTAAAATAGACATGGGTCTAAAATAGACATGGGTCTAAAATAGACATGGACCATCTCTCGGTATCAAACTAAGATATTCCAAACAAAAGAATCATTATAGCATAAACAAAAGTTTATTTTTTTGCTTTAAAGATGAAGCCAAAACAACAGACTGCCATCTACTTGTATTCTTTGCTCGGAATTGCGCTAGGTTTTATGTGTGCGGCTGAGTTGGACTTAGCGATTTAATAGAAAAAAGGGAAAAATCAGACAGTACTCAGTGCCTAGTTTTTGGCAAATTAATATCATTAATTTTTATATCCATAACACATCTAGACTAATGTAGGTTAAACTTAAGTAAAACTAAGTGCCTGCCCAGCAATTTTACGTGTAATTATATTACATGAAAAATATATATTAAAGTTACATTGTTATAATTTTAAAATAATAATAAAAATAATAATTTTTAATTAATTTCAAATAGTTAGATAATCAAAAAAATTCAATATATATTTTTAGAAGACCTATGAGATTTAAAATAGTTCAACAACGTAAACCTTAGTCATTACAAATATTTCTCTTATAGAAAAGTAATATTACAATCAATTCAGATAATAGGTTGTAGAATTACTTAATATTTTATTTTAACACGTGAAAAGAGAAATACTCTAGCTTTTAAAAAAGAAAAAAAAAGTTTTTTTTATGTAGGATCAATACAATAATCGGATGCTTTTATCATAAAATTATTTTGTAACCGTTTTTATGTGGACTTTAGAAAACATAAGAAGTTTTACTAATTCTTTACCTATAAATTTAATTCTTTTATATAATAATATATAACCATTAATTTTTTCAATAAAAAGTTAAAGTATTTTACTTACTTATATATAAATAATTGATAAATAAAAATAAATTGATAAAACATATATATCATTTCTTCAATTCTATAATTAGTTACCATAAATCATTATTTATAATATTACTTGTGTTATTTGGTAATTTATATTAGTTAGTTCTATAGTTATTTTTTATTTTTAGATCTAATTAAAATAAATAACTAATAAACGTCAACAACCAATCAAATTATAACTATTTTTAAAAAAACTTAACCTATTAACAATATATAAAAAAAAATCACTTAAGTAACTTCTTAATTAATATAAAGTATAGCTCATCTCTTTCAAACTAAGGATAAATTTAGTTAATGTAAAAATAAAAACATGTATTAGGAAAATGGAAGTCAAACTAATTTCTCTCAAAAAAATTTCAAATCACAAATCAAACTTCCACACTCATTTTTATTTAGTATTTAACATAAAACTTAAATGGACTAAAAAAATCGTTTCTTCTTTTAAAATGTACATATTTTAATTAAATCTAATTAATTAATAAAAAAATAATTTTAAATTTTTTAAATAACGAAATATTGTTATTTTAGGCATATATACTTAATATTAATTTGAGATCCAATATTATATCAAATAAAAAAAATTGTATAAAATTTGTTAAAATTTTATTATTGTATGTTTTAAAAGTTTATTGTACCGCAAAATATGCATCTCATTATTTTAAATAAATTATCCTACTTGCAATTTACATTATATTTTTTAATCTTTGACTTTAATTATTGTAGAACATATCATTTTTATTGATCTTTCTTACTCAATTTATCACAATGTTTTAAAAACACATCAAAACTAATTAGTTCGCATTTATAGTAACACAAAAATACATGCATCTCGACAAATACATAAAATTAAATATGCAAGAATATAAAAGAGCCAAGAAAACAAAAAACATATTTTATTATTTTCCCTTCTGTTTTTATTAATGTCTCTTTTATTTTTTTAATATTCAAAATAAACATGATAATTTTTTATACTCAATGCTATATGAATAATATTAATTTAGTATTAACTTTAGGAAAATCATGGGAAAAATACTTTGATTAATTTAATTTTAAATGAATTACTATATAATAATTTTGTACGAATTACAATATAATATAAATTTAAGTGACTTACCATATAATAATTTTAATTCATCTGTTTAATTAATAGATGAGTTAAATAATATTTCTTGATTAATATAATTTTAAATGACTTACCATATAATTTTTATGTTTTAAAATATAAAAATATTTTAATCATTTTTAAAAGTGATAACTTATTTATGATATCATACTGTCATTAAAAAATGATGAGAATTTTTTAAAATTATATATTTGACTATTCTGCATTCATTTGAAATATTTTAGAATATATATACATATATATATAAAAAGTGAATGAGTGAGTTTAATTAATATTATTAGGTTTACATTAATTAGTTTTCTTGAATCTATGATTTATTGTATTCACTACTAATATAAATATATATTTTTGAGCAACTATAATATAAATATATTAAAAATCATTTTTATAATTTTTTATGTAGTATCATATGTATTTTAAATGTATATTATCAATTCATATAATGTCATATATGATATTTAATCGTTTCTATAAATAAATTATATCAATTCATCTATATTTAAGATGTTTAATTATATGTTTAAAAACATATATTAGATTATGTAATTCTAGGGTTGGATTCCTTTTAAAAACTTTAATTAAATAAATAAAAATTAAAAACTATAAACAAATCAAATTAAAACAATTAATTAAAATCTCTCATATAAGCGACACGTCAGCATAAATCTTTTAAGTGACTTCTCAATTAATATATAGGGAGATTTCTTGATTAATATAATTTTAAATAACTTACTATATAATTTTTATGTTTTAAAAATAACAATATTTTAATCATTTCTAAAAGTGATAACTTATCTATGATATCACATTGTCATTGAAAAATGATGAGAATTTTTTAAAATTATATATTTGACTATTTTTCATTCATTTAAAACATTTTAGAATATATATATTAGAGTGATGAGTGAGTTTAATTAATAGTATTAGGTTTACATAAATTAGTTTTCTTGAATCTATGATTTCTTGTATTCATTACTAATATAAATATATTTTTTGAACAACTCTAATATAAATATATTAAAAACCAATTTTATTATTATTTTGTAGTATCATATTATTTAAATGTATATTGTCAATTTATATAATGTAATATATGATATTTAATTGCTTCTATAAATAACTTATATTAATTCATTTATATTTAAGATGTTTAATTGTATGTTTGGAAACATATTAGATTAGGTAATTCTAGGATTAGTTTCCTTTTAAAATTTTTAATTAAATAAATAAAAAATTAAAATCATCAATTAATCAAATTATAACAATTAATTGAAAAGCTTTCATATGAACGAACGTCAGCAAAAATCACTTAAGTGACTTTTCAATTAATATATAAGGGAATAGATACTTAAACCAATATATACGAGAGAGAATTTCTAAAATAGGCAATAGTCACGTACTCTGGTGGTCTTTAGAAAGTCAACATATGCATGTATTTGGTTTTTATATGCGCCAAGCCCAAGTTTGTATTTTTTTCTTTTTAGGTTTAATGAATCATATAATTACTTATTTTTCCTCATCTTTTTTTTTTCTAACTAGGGTAGGTCCGCGCTACGCGCAGAATATACTTTACGTATAAATATAATTTTGTAATTATATATTTTATTGCGCATGTGTTATAAAATTTTGCAAGAGAAGTATATAATAATATTTATGGTTTTTGACGATGTTACCGTATAGAATGATTATATATGTTAAGATTATTATGTTTGATTTCGATGTTTGTGTCTATCTTAAAAGATCGCAGTATATAACATATTATAGTGGGTAGGTGAGGTGTATGTAATGTCTCGTTGTAATTGTTTTTGATAATTTTAAATTTTAAATTGATTGATTAATTGTGGTTTCCTATATTGAGTTATAAAAAATAAGATTATGGTCCTCTTGATTATCATTTATATGAATGAATTGGGGTCATGTTTGTATTTTGTTACAGTTTATGCTAGACTAAATAAAATATTTAAAAATAGAGTAAACAGTGAAAATGTAAATCTCATTTTTATATTATAAATTAACACTTAAATGTATAGTTATAGAATTCCGTTTTAAATATTTCAATTCGTTTAAGGTCGTTGAATAGCTGTAGAAAATATATTTAATGCATAAATAATTTACGTCTTTTGAAACTTTATTATATTTATTTACTATTAAGTAAATAGTTTAATTATATTTTTTGTTTTCTATTAGCTCTTAATTTTTACAGTTTTAATTAAATATTTTGTAGCCTTTTGTAAATAAATAATATTTTAAATATTTTTTATAAATATAGATAACTTTAATACTTAAAATAAAATTATATTTTATGGAACCAAAAAATACTCAACTAACAATAAAATGATGAAGATATATATATAAATTATCTTTTTCCTTGTCGTAAAACTCTACTTATTTTTAATTTATGATAATAGATTTTTTTATTCTAATAGTTCATTTAATTTATTTTTAATTTTTTAATATTTTTTTTATAAATTTAGTTATTTTTATGATCATGTCACGATAGTATTTATAATGCTTTTACATAAAAGATTAACTATTTAAAAATACATAAAAAAAATTGTGTATATTCCAAAACAAACTTTATTTTAGTTTAACATATTTTTCAAACGATCATTTATATAATTCAGATTGATATTTTAAAATATTTATAATATTCTTTGTGTATTTATTTGTATTTTATAGTTACTAAACATATATTAAGCTATGTGACTAGGTTTCTTTCTAAATACAATAATATATGAGAATTATGATTTTTTTATGATACTCTTTTCATACATATCACAAACAAAATTAAAAGTAACACATAAAATAGTAACTATACTTTAATTCTTAGAATTACAACTCAACCCGTTACTAAGATGAATCATTATATTATATTCCAAATATTTGAACACGTTCGATAACAGCAGGAATTTCACAAATGCTACTAAAAATACTGTGTAAACTAACCATTAGAATTAGTATCTTCTCCATAATATTATGATGTTCAAGTATATTGTTAGATGTTGTTAGCTTTCTCTGATAATACACAAAACCAACAAATTAAGGCTCAAGAGGACAAATCAAACCAAACGGTACTGCAAAACGCAAATACATACCTTATTATGTCCCAGTTTGAGAAGATTTGTTTTGAAATCAATAGCAACGCTTCCAAAAATATTGATGAAAACTCCAATGACACAATCTCCTATGTTTAAAGAACGGATACATAGATCATCTAAAGCTGAAAATTAATGCAATCACAATCTCATGGTCTCATGTGATCTTAAAGCCTTTGAAATATGCAAGAGAAAAAACTATCTAAGCATATAACCCAAGAAGAACTATGTGATAGAAACTTCAAGAGATACAAACAAAAACAAATGCTTGCAGCTTGGGTTATGTGATAAAAAAAATTATCCATAAAACTCATAGATTGTATCTTCAAATATTAAATCTATTGCAATAAAGATCAAATTGAAGATTAGAAAAAAATTGAAGAGACAAAACAACATGTGAAGAGACGCTTGAGAGTTGCAGATGCAGATTAATTCTAAACAACATCGAGGATGATAGAATGGTAAACATACTAAAAGAGATATTGAAGAGAAGATGATTTCAAAATGAGAAATACTGACCAATTTATACTTGCAAAAACACTGACTCACCGATGTAAATCACGCATTCACGACTTCACCGTGGTTGATTAAATTAATAGGATTAAACACTAAAAATCATAACTCGGACTGTTTCAGAGAAAAAGACGAAAATCATGAGTCGATGTAGAACGATGAAGAGAAATGAACCCTAAAGTTTTATTTCTTTGCTTGTTGTATCAACACGATTACTTAGGGACATAATTTTGGGTATTCGGATCGGTGTCGGGTAGGAACCGTTTGGTTCTAGGTAAATCGGTTATTTAGAAAATATATCCAATGAGTATTTGATTGATTTACAGTTTGGTTTCCGACCGATTTCATGTAAGTTTGAATCTATATATTCGATTTGTGTTTAATTTTTTTTATAGAAAAAAATAAAGTTAAAAAATATATAATTTCGGATAAATATTTGTACATTCGAACCAAAATATATGTTCATAGGCTGAATGTATTTACAAAAAAATTGAAGTGGTACAGTGGTAAAATTAGTTGTACCTTTACTCTTTCAACCCGGGTTCGAAGCTCATGAAGTGCAAATTATATTGTTTAAAGTTAAACTGGATATCTGGGACACGTGTCGACACCACAATGCTCAAATTAGTGACATAGAATCTGATGTGGATAGCCTAAGAGTAAAGGAAACCCTTTTTTACATATATAGATAGATTGTCATCTCTAGATTTATCACCATGTTGATAAAAACTGAAAATCACGATTTATCTTCATTTTTGTAGGTTTTACATAGATTTGTTAGATTTACAATCAATAATCATAAGTTTTTTGAGTTTTTGACCGCATAAATCACACAAAACAAAGTATAACATGACCGACTTTCTTTAAACGACGGTTATGCAGTCATTATGCGGATGGCCGCATAACATTACTGCACCGGTCCATTTTGGCACTACGCCCACGTTTTAGAACACAGCTTTTACTAGTCATTTGTAACCAAATGGCAGAGAAATAGATCAAAGGAATCCATTTCCGAGTAAGACTAATAACAAAAGATAGAAAAGAGGACTATCTTGCTGTGTAACATACTACCATCAACTATTATCCCAAAGATACACAATCTTCTCTAGTATGTGTCACTAAACCAACTATTAGCAAGTAGTAAAGAAAAAATGTTCTATGGAAGCACCCTTCAAAGAAAAAAAGTGTAACAAAAAAAATGGAAGCACCTTTCAAAGAATCTTGCCTTGATTTGGAGCTACAAAGAAAAACATTTAATACTAGATGCTTGTAGATTTCCCTCGCGATCTGCAACCAATGATAANAGAGGCTTTGTCCTTTTGGCTTACTCTATGGACACCTTAAGTTACTACGGATGGGGTGGATTCCTGTTCCCCCTAATACGTGGAACTCACTAAATGGATATATCATCCGTACACCATCAAGAACCACACAAAATCAACAAAACTTTTTAAGATCCACCACTTAGTTAAAGAAAATAGTAAAAAGAAAAAGTTGAATCATGTATTCCTTAGTTTTCTACATGAGATCAAGCCAACTCTTCTATAGATGAGACACAGAAAACTAAAAAAGAACATCACTGGAAACTTAACATATGAATCTAATGCATGTGGCATAGCTGGATGATTTCTTCACAGTGAAGAAATACATAACAATTAGAAGCCTTACAACCAAAAGCACAGTGAGATAATCTGAATGTTGTGCTGCTATGTTAATTTAGATAGGGAAAGTTCATGGCTGCTCCAGTTAAAAGCTCATGGGTCCTTGGAAGCAATTCAGGGAGATTTGATTTGCTAAAGCCATATGGCAGCAACTGGTATGATGGACCCATTTTCTATAACAAAGTATATGAAGCTGCAAGCTAATTTAATAAAAACACGCCACTAAAAGTCAAGGACATTAGTGTGTGCTTGATCTTTATAGCTTATTCATCAAACCATTATTAAGAAAATTAAATAAAAAGAACATATCTATCATATTAAAAGTGAAGTACAAATGGAAAATAACATTACATTTTTTCATTATTTATGATTTCATACCATTGGTGTTAAAAGGGATCTGGCTAACATAAATAATTGAAAAACCCATTTAATTTTTTGTTATATTTTGGTCTATCACCAATAATAATAAAAAAAACTCATTTAGTAATCATATATATTGCTTTTATCTAATCTATTACATGAAAATTTATTTAAAAATTAGAATTTACAAATATACATAAATTATCTAATACTATTTTTGATCTATAACTCTATTATTGTTAATAATTTAATATGGACTTATGCATTTTTAAATATATAAACATAATATTTAAAAAAATATGTAAGTGAATGAATATAAAAATATATCAAATATTTCTTTTATTGAGTATAAAATTAAAAAACTATGACAAACAAACTATATGATTAATAAAAATATTTTTCAACTATTTTGATATAAATAACTAATGTAATTCATCATTTAAATTTTTATATAATCATACAATTTTAGATGTTTAATATAATAATTAAAAAACTTATTATAATTATTATAGATTATTAAACCGAAAATGTAGCGCAGGCGCGCGGATCAAAGTCTAGTTTCTCATTAAACATCTAAAAACGACAAACTGAAACCTTACCTTTCCTCTATATAAACCAGCTCTAACGGAAACCTTGAAATTAAAACCACAAATCTATCTTAAAACCCAAGTTATCATGTCAACTTACATGTCTGTTCCCACCATGAAACAAACTCATATCTTCCAAGGTATTCTTGGAGTTTCTTACTCAAGAAGATTACTACTTGATCAATCACCAAGTCCAACACCGTCCCCATATGTAGAAGATAGCAACTTTGATGCAAATGTTGTTATGGTCCTATCAGTCCTCTTGTGTGCATTCCTTTGCTCACTTGGACTCAATTCTATAATAAGATGTGCCTTGATGTGCTCCAACTTAGCACCATCGGAAGCTGATAACAACCAGACAGCAGCTCGCATGACCAACACAGGAGTTAAACGGAAAGCCTTGAAGAGCTTCCAAACAGTAAGTTACTCTATGGATTTGAATCTTCCTGGCCTAGATACAGAGTGCGTCATATGTCTCTCAGAGTTTGTATCCGAAGAGCGTGTGAAGCTGCTTCCTACATGCCATCATGGATTCCATGTCCGGTGTATAGACAAGTGGCTTAGTTCACACTCATCATGTCCCACCTGCAGGCACTGCCTCGTCGAGACCTGCCAGAAGATCGCCGACTGCAGCCAAACAAGGTCGTTGAACCCTTCTCAACCACCACAAGACAGTATCATCGTGCAAATAGCACCACTACAACCAGAAAGATGGATACGATGTTTTTAGGTAAAACTAGGCACATAGAGATAATAGCAGTTATCTTGTTTAAAACAACTATTATATGTGTTTAGAATTAGTCGAGATCACAAGCGGTCTACACTTCAAAACAAGTTTAGCATTTCCAATGAAAAATTGTAAATAATATTACTATAAATGTTACTTTTCATAAAATATTCGAAGTTTCATAATTACAGGCCAATTAAACATTTTACATGATATGACTTTCAGTGCGATTCTCACACAACTGCTATAGGTCGCAGGTTTGACTCTTTGTTAGCGGAGTGGTACTGAAACTTCTCCAAATTTTTACGGTGCTAATGGAATTTTCTGGATGTGAGGTCTTTCGAGGTGGGATCAATAACTATAAACAGTCTACATACAACAGTTTTAAACCATATTCTTGTGGTCGGGTGGTAGCATACCATTCTCTGGATCCTACAGAACCTAAGTTCGAATCCGTTTCCACTCAGATTATCGCAGTATGTGGTTATTGGGGTATTCAGGTGGACCCCCGGCCCCAGGGATTAAACCATGGGTTATCAAAAAAAAAAACTTTACAATGGAAAAAAAAAAGAAGTCCATACGTGCAGGTTGATGAGAGGGTGAATCACATAAACAAATAGTTGAGTGGCGGTGGCCAATACGCTAGGTCAACTAAGAGAAAGTGTCTCAAATCTTTTAGAATTAAGAAGTTTCAAGGCAAAAAATAACTAGCTTATATTTTTACTGATTATCATATGGGTTTAGTGCTCTTCTTATGTAAAAGCATATAGCCATTATAATTTAGCATTCCGAAAGTAGAAGAAGACATTTTCTTGTCTTGTTAGTTAAGTGAATGATCGTCATCAGGACATATAAAAATGTGACAAACACGAAGCCCACAAATGAAAAAAACATGCACTATAACAAAGAGAGAGTCACACCTATAATAAACGCATAAAATCAATTGAGAGTCCGAGCACGAATCGGTCACATGGTCAAATCAAAAGATACTATAAGAGGGGGATAGTTAGATGTTTTACAGATCACATGAAGAGAGCGATAAAAGGAGATCAATGATTCAACAAACTAACAACCAAACCATATTCACTGAAGAGCTGGAATCAATCACTTGACACTGAAACAAAAGCCTGGAACTTTACTGTCTATGTTAAAGAGACAGGCAAGTAATACTTCTAATGGAAGAGCTAAAACACTGCTTCATGCAACATCCAAAAAGATCTACTGAAAACTGTGTAAAATATGAATAAACTCATCGATCAATGGATAAACATAAAGATATCGATAAATGGACAAAGTTCCAGTCACTATAGCACCTATGTGTGAAATATTACACTACAAAAAAACAAATGAATTTCTATATCTGTCGAGAATTCGTCTGGGAATGGTATATTTTGTTATAAAATTCTCAGTACAACCAACAAATTTCTGACAGATTTTGACAAACATTTTTCCAACGAAAATCTCAACAAAAAACATCATAAGAAATTCGTCAGAAAAAAATAGTCGATGAAATTTACTGTCGAAAAATATACTGACGAAACCATTATTTGTTAGTATGTTCTCCAATGGAACAACTGTCGTCATGAAACCTGTTCGTAGCATATTTTCCCAAGAAATAAATTTCATCGAAATAATTTATCCACAAAATTTAATTCATCGAAAAGGTATCGAGAACATGGTTTCGTCAGTAATATTACCGACGGATGGTATTCTTCTGAAATAGTACAAAAATGGTTTTAAAAATTAATAATAAATTAAAATGTAATCTGAATTTAAAAGCATAATTTAAAAGTGAAATAATACATAAAAAGTTTTATAAAATAAAAAATATTATTTAAAATTCTAAAATCTAAAAAAACAAAACTCATGGACGAAAAAATTGTTTTATCTTGTCCATCATCATCTCGTTCATTATATAATTTCTGCCACTGAAATCTGGTTTGACGCTATTTAAACCTGGTTTGACGCTATTTGAACCTGGCTTTCCGCCATTTGAACAAAGATTGTAGCATTCTGAGTCTCCAAGACAACAATCCGCTCATCTTTATTCCTTAACTTCTCTATATATCGGAATCAGTATACAGAGCTTGTGATGGACAAGCAGAGCCAGCAACACGAGCTAACCCGACCATATGACTTTTCTTTCTTGGAAACGCGAGAAAAAGAAATAACTAAAACATTGATGAAATTAATAAATAATATTAAAAACCTATCCCATATACAGAGTTGCTCATTTGTTCCCAGCTTAAGCTGTTAGAAGCAGAAGAATCACCTTCAGACAAAGGTGGAAGCAATGACTTCTTCTGTTTGGGTTTCCATCAAGTGGATGACCTTTTTATAACATAATCTTGAATTTCACTCTTGTTTTTGTTGGTGTACGCCTCCTTCATGAGAACGAGATCATCGATGCATTGACCATCGATTTTGCAATCTAAAATAACAAAAATAATAAATAAAAAACAAATTTCAGCTAAAAATATTTAAATTACTTACAAGTTGATCTTTGAGGAAAGCCTTCAAAAATAACAAAATTAATTATATATAACTAAATAATTTAAAAAAACATAAAAATGTTTTATATATTACATTAAAACATATTTTAAAAAATAAATAAATAGAAAAATGTATTTCTATATTTTCAAATTTAGATTTTTGTTAAAACGCTTTTAGAATTTTAAAACAAAAAATGATATAACATGAAAAAAGAAGATAAAAATGTGTTTGCGAATCTTAAATCTAACATGTAAAATCCTTTAAAAATATAAAACATGAAAAAACCATAAACAAGTTTTTGAAAAATGATGGATGATTTTCGATGTTGCAAAGGATCACATGTATGTTATCCTCCTAGCTATTAATACACTCTGATATGAGTAAGCTTGTGGTTAAATCTACATACATAAAGAAAAAATAAATTTGATAAGTACATATATATATAAGCATAATAAATTTAAATGAAAATTAATTTAATTGGTTAAAATAAAAGATATTTGCAATTGCTTCATGAACATTTTATGGCAATAGTAGAAGGAGGTGATGCACCATCACATGACAATCGTACATGACATTTGTGTCTTTTTGTACCAAAAAGCTTTTTTCACTTTTGTTGACACATTTACACAAGTTAGATCTGTAACCGTCAGAAATTTTAATGATGTTTTTAATTCAACCAAAGAACTCGTCCTTCGCCGCTGCATCTAATTAGTATATAGGAACATGACTGTTATCATGTGCATCTAATTGGTATATAGGAACATGACTGTTATCATGCACATTAACATGAATTTAACGCTCACAAATGTCAACCAAATCCAGTCTCAACTTAAAAAAATTATCTCTTGTTTTTCCTTGGACATTAAGGATAATGTTCATCAGATTGTCGGAAAAATTCTTCTCAACATGCATGACATTTAAATTTCTAATATGGCAAATTCCATAAAAAAAATTCGACATTGTTTACTAGAAAATGTGCGTTCTCACAAACGTCAGGTGTCCTCTAAGCACTGAATTCTCTTAGCTGCTCTAAAAAATCACTACAATTTATTTCAGGAGGTGGGCTGTCATACACCTTTTTATTCATCCTAAACAGTGTCGTACTCCCACGATATGAATGATCATGAGGTAGAAAAATCATATAAAACTCAAACAAACACGTTTTTCGTCTGTATTTGAGTTAGAAAACTTATATGCTATCTTGCTAAAATCGAGACATGAGAGTCTCCCATGTGTTGTCCATCCGTTTGTATGATACCTATTTTTTCCACTCGTATCCTGATAATGAGGTTTCCGTCAAAATTTAAATTTCTTCTTGTTTCCATCTGCTCTGCATTAAATCATGCAATTATCGATACATACATATATATATATATATATATATATATCACCTAATATGATAAACCAAGATCAATTACAAGTTCATGAACTTTGTAGAATAAACGAGGTGTAAAATTATCCTCAGATAGAATATCTTTCACAAAATCATCAATTGCGTCCACACATTCTTCTGTAAAATTATAATTCTTCTTTGCGGCCATCAATCTACTTACATATGATAAATGTGAATGGTCATCTCTATATCTTTTGAACAATAATTAGTTTGCTGCGTCTAACATATCAAAAAAAAATTTTGCTTTTTCATTGGTTTCTTCTCATCTATCTTCGTCCTCAACCATTAAAAATAAATTTTTCATCATTTACATCTACATCTACATCATAATTTACATCCGTGCTAAATTCTTCTAACATATCAGTAAATGGAATTTAGGTGACAACGTTCGAGATGGGCTTTTTATGGGCTTATAAATTGGGCATTGGCAACGAAGAGGAACAAAAAAACTAATACCAGACTAAATAAACTGAGATTTACCGAGCAAGATTCTGACTTGTGAGATCATTCTAGAAACCTAACAAGAGATCAGCAGCCGCAGCCTGAGAAACATGTCGAGCCGTTCGTCTTCTTCTTCTGCTCGCGAATTAGAACTTGAGAAGGAAGTGAAAAGGCACGAGGTTGCGCTAGATGAATTGAGCTGTCTCTCTTCTTCTCGAAGTGTCTACCAGAAAAACGGAAACCTCTTCTTCCTCACAACTGCCAAGAATCTAAAAATCGATGCGGAAAAACAACTAGACCATGCTAAATCTGAACTCAACAAGATTCGTTCGCAGACATGAGCTTGTGGTTTGCTGAAGATCCAGAGGAGACTTCTCGAGACAGCGCTTTGCCTCTTGTCTTTTAATTATTCTTATGTATTGCTTCAACTTGTAGTTGCTCATATGATTGATGCTAATATCAATTTGAATCATTATCATATAATATATACTGTTTTTTTGGTGCCGTCATCATATAGACTATGCAGAAAATGCTTTTGTATGTAATTTTCTTGATGACTCCATTGCAGCTATGGCGCATGAAAACTCACTTCTGGAGCTTGTGCTCGAGTTTGCAACCTTCCGGTTCCTATGGGCCATACTTTTCATAGGCTGACACCAAGTACTGGCTTGCTTTGATATTATACGTACCAACTATTGCTTTAGTCTGTGCAGCCACAACATCCATGGTCGAACCTGCCTCACACTTCTTAAGAGTTAAGAGTCTCACCAACACAAGCAATCATTTCCAAACTTTGAGCAAATGCATACCCAACCTTGTCTCCCACAAGTTACGATATCAACTAACGTCCTCACTCTACAAGCAGCTTACAAAAGTTTCAGAATCTCTTATAATTAGTTGT
This sequence comes from Sinapis alba, assembly GCA_012274485.2. Lineage (NCBI taxonomy): Eukaryota > Viridiplantae > Streptophyta > Magnoliopsida > Brassicales > Brassicaceae > Sinapis > Sinapis alba. Next base: position 19,646 of record MU106194.1, on the reverse strand, counting down.
TAGATTGTTCTATTCACAGTGTCAAGATGACATTCACATCTCCAAGATTCCGTAGACATGAGCATATATGTATTCAAAAAGTCTGTTTTTTTCGAACAAAGCAATGAAGATGCTGCTGTTACCAACAGCATGCTGTGATGGTACTTGAGCTTCGTTAAGAGTGTTCACAATGTTCTTCACCTCCTCAATAGTCCCATTCTTCATATATACAATCAGAATTAGAGCAAACAAGTTGCCTCCGATTAAGAACTTCTAACCATCCTCTTAAGTTTTAAGATAATGATAACAATGAGATTATATTGATTCAGTTTATATCAAGTTGTATTTATATTTTAAATAACCAAAATGCTTCAATTATATTTGCGGAAAAATTATACCAGTTATGTTTAGAGGAAACCATCTAACTTATTTAAAATTGTTCGAATATACAATCAGAATAGGAGCAATCAAGTTGCCTCCGACTAAGAACTTCTAACCATCCTCTTTAAGTTTTAAGATAATGATAACAATGAGATATTATTGATTCAGTTTATATCAGTTGTATTTATATTTTAAATAACCAAAATACTTCAATTATATTTGCGGAAAAAGTTATACCAGTTATGTTTAGAGGAAACCATCTAACTTATTTAAAATTGTTCGAATATTTTTCAAAATTAATTAATATTTTATTCCAAATTATATAAAAATATAGTGTAAGAAAACTAAAACTGTTTTATTGTTTTTTCGTTGGTTTCCAACTTTTATTCAAAACTAAGCTAAGTTTTATTATCTGAAAGATTCTTCAAACAAATTTGAGAAAAAAATGTTAAAGGACAAATAAAAGATGAAAAATTATTTTAGATAGCTCATTTTGGTTTGTTTTCACAAAAATAGTTCTTAAAAAAAGAAAATGACCAAAATAATTTTTTTTAAAGGGTAAAAATGCATTTATATATATTTATACTCTTAAGATTAATTAATTTAGACTTACGGTTTAGAGTTAAATACTCGGTTTGAATATAGGTTTCAAATTTCAAAAAAAAAAAAATTTTAAAATTTAAAATAAAAAAAAAGATTATTTTGATCATTTTATTTTTTAAGTGTTAATTTTATGACAAAAATTTTAAAAATTATTTGAGAGAATTGCTCTTAAGAAAATTCAAAAGAATGATTATGAATATAACTTTTTTACCTCTGCGTTTTATAAGAAACAAAAACTAAAAAACTTACTTTTAATGCTATCGAAAACTTCAGAAACTGAAATCTAATAATGTAAGTGAATAAATTCTGAAAAAAAAAAAAATACAAAACATACAAAAAACTTTTCAGACCGTTTAAACTGATAATGCATCCACATGTTCTCAGACAGACCCACACAGACTTTCACTCTCTTATCTCTCTCTCGAGTCCTCCAATGGCAGACCACGACGAGGAAGAGACCCACCACCATCAAAGACCACCGTATATCCCCAAAGAAACCGCCCTCCAGGCTCTAAACACCATAATCCAACTCCACTTCGAGAAAACCCTCGAGAAAAAACGAGCCATTGACAACCAAAAAAAGAAGCTCCACAAACTCTTCACCCTCTTCTTCATCTTCCTCTCCCTCGTCTTCGCTTCCCTCTCTCAACCCTCTACCCGTCTCCAATGCCGCCACTGTTGGGCACCAATATGTTTCCTCTCTTTCTCTCACCTCTTCTTCTACATCTCAGTCGCACAAACCCTCCGTTGCGTCAACGGGTTCAAGTACCAGCGTCGTTGCCATAAGCTAACTCTCGGCCTCGCCACGGAGAAGCTTCGATTCGTTAAGACAGTGGCGGCTTCCGCCGTTGGGGAGGAGGAGATCTCAGCGGCTGCTGCTGCGGGTGATTTGGAAGTGGCGTACCAAGAGCCGTCGGAGAGTTATTTGGGGAAGTTTAAGAGGAATTGGGCTCTTTATTTTGGGTTCTTGATCCTTCTCTATGTTTTCTTTGTCTCTTTCTCCGTTGTAGTCCTCTGTTTCTGATCTAAATTCAAAGGGCATTTTAGATAATTGGTCGATTTTAGAAAATTCATTTTGGTTTCGTTATCATTTAATCAGAAATAATTAGCTTCATTTTTTCTTGGGAAAATTGCCAAAACCAACCTAAAATTTGGATTCAAATGCAAAAGTGTACCCAAACATCAATCAAATGCAAAAGTAACCTAAAAATGTAGTGAAATTACCACAGCCCCTTATGACCAAAAAAAAAACTATATGCGTTTTTACCTTTATAGCCTATTTAAGTCTTTCGTCTTTTTAAGTCTTCTGTGATTTTGTAAGTCTTCTAAGAAGACTTACATGTAAGTCTTCTCGCTTAGTAAATTTAAAAAATAATTTCTAAATTATATAAAAAATATTTTTATGGAGGAAAAATCTAAATCATGTAATAACAAACATTTGTAAATGATATAAATTAAAATCTAGTAAAATTGAATTGTTCTCAACATAGATGAATGAATGTATCATCTTTTGATATTCTTTGGTCTAGGGTTTGAAAACATATGTCATAGTATTGTATGTATCTTTAGGGTTAGATTTTGGAAGCTTAACCAATTTTTTTGAAAAATCATTTTTTACATATATTTGTTTAGTTTTGTGTATATTAAATAGTTTTGGAGTTGATTTTAAGTTTAGTGAAGTGTTTATTGATATTTAGTTTGTTATTTAGTTTAAGGTATTAGAAGACTTAAGTCTACTAAAAGATATTACGCCAGAAGACTTACATGTAAGTCTTCTGGGCGAATAGTAAATTCAAGGGGTA
>MU106194.1:0-15836 GCA_012274485.2 Sinapis alba | reverse complement strand
AAAAATTCTTCTTAAATTTGGTGAGATTCATGTTTAACTTCTCCAAGTACATATCATTTCTTAGTGAAAGTTACATACTTGTTCTTGACCAAGAATCATGAATTTTAGTAACATTAATAAGTTTATAAATTTAAAATCAAAAAGTTGGGATTTTGGGAAGTAATAAGAGAGAAAGTGAAAGGAAAATAGTTTGTGTGTGTAAGAAATAAGTATATAAAGATGTAGATGTTGATTTTAGAAGCATTAAAAGCTTCAAATTGGTTGTTCATGGTGGTTGGTATATTGAAGCTAATGACAATATTGTAAATACTTGATGAAGATGGGGATGATATAGTAATACAATCATTTTCAAAAAAAAAAAAGCAATGGCATTTTCGTGAATTATCCGAACTTCTAGGGTGAAAAAGGAAAGTGGAAATTTCAAAAAAACCATGGGTTGATTTTGCAATTGAGTTCAAGTTTTGAGTCAATTTTGAAAAAAACCCTTTTTTCTTTAAGAGAGTGTATGTAACGTTAGAAACATGTTTGTTAGAAATAAAATTAAAGACATATGTTTGATTTAATAGTATAGATATTCTATATTTAAAACAGTAAACTTTGATCTTTAAATTTTGATACAAAATTTATATGTTATCCAAATAAAAATGATAATAATTTTTTTTAGGGTAATTCTCTTAAATAGCACTTTTTAAGTTTTTATCACAAAAATAGTCTTCAACAAATAAAATAACCAAAATAAACTTTTTTTTTTTGAAATTTTAATTTTTTTTTATTTTTTTTTTGAAATTTGAAACTCTAACCCCAAACCCATCCCTTAACTCTAAACCCTAAAGTCCAAATTAGTTAACCCTATGGATATAAATCCATATAAATGAATTTTTTAACTTCTAAAAAACATTTTAGTCATTTTCTTCTTTAAAAACTATTTTTGTAACAAACAAACTAAAAGAGGCTATCTAAGAGAATTTCTTTTTTTTATTATTGATATGATAATATTAGTTTATTTTTGTTAATAATAAACTATAATAAGTTTGTATTTTTATTTTAGATTTAAAGTTTATTCTTATGATATATAGATTTAAGTAAATAATATTTTTATGTCATTATGTTTGTTAATTTATATAATTTCACAATATATATAGGTCTAATATTTAAATTTCAAATATTTATATTAAATAAAATTAGCATATTTTATAAGTATGTGTATTAAGTATGTGTAAACATATTATTTATTGATCTATTTGAATATATATATGTACGCTTAAAATCAAAAGACTTAAACGCCATTAATAAATTTATAACATTTGCATTAATGAGATATATTCAAGTTAACCTCGAAGAGACCAAAAAGGCTTTTTGATTGGCCCATTATAAAACGTTACACTCTGTTTCTTTAGCTATCTATTAACAACTTTTAAAAGCCCAAAACTGTCAAGTCAAAAAAATAATTAAATACGACAAAACATTTTTCACTTTTGTATAATTAAAAAGACAGAGCAGCAACAGCTTTAGGCTCAAAGGACAAGCGAGAAGCAGCAGAAGAAAACAAATACCGACTTTCACAGAAAATCGCAGAGAGAGAGATCCTTCCATCGTTGAATTGAATCTCTCAATCAGATATCGATGCCTTCCCGTAGAAGAACTCTCCTCAAAGTCATCATCCTCGGCGACAGCGGGTCCGTCAACTCTCTTTCTCTACGGTGTTTTAGTGTCTTCGATCTGAATTGGGATGATCCCTCTCTGTCTGTTATGTAGCTTCTTGTAATTTAACTTGTAAAGATTTATCGTGAATCAGATCTCATCAAATTGGGTTATTGTCTGTCGTTATTCCAAAAAAAAAAAAAAAAAAACTATGTGTTATGTTCATTGAAGTTACCATTCTGATAGAAAAAGTTGTGATTTTTGCAGGGTGGGGAAGACCTCTTTGATGAATCAGTATCCTAACTTGTGTGTGTATGGGCTTTTAAGTGTGGAGCTTCAATGGTTTTTCCTTTTTTGGGGAAGTTATATAGATAATAGTTTGGGTTCTTGTTTCAGTTTAACATCTCGTTTTCAGATATGTTAATAAGAAGTTTAGCAACCAGTACAAGGCCACCATTGGAGCCGATTTCTTGACTAAGGAAGTACACTATGAAGACCGCCTTTTCACTTTGCAGGTTTGTCTTGTCTCTGCGCTTTTTTAATAAGCAAACTACTTTCGTTTTTTTTTTCTTAACATTAGTATAGTGTGACTCTCAAGTGGCAGAATAAAGTTGATTACTTTATGACGGATCTTTTGAAGGAAATTAAGTCCACTGTTGTTGCTTTTTTTTACTAATGGAAACTATTGTTGTGTGTCATTCCAATATTGGAATGGTTCAGATTGGTTTGTAATGTGATTCTTAAAGACCTTTCTTTGACATGATCAGACATAGGGAAACACAAAAAAGGGTTGACACTTGACATAGTCTGTCCTAGATTAAGAATTGATCCTCCATTAGTTTATGTACTGTGCTCTTTTGTTTGGTGAATCTCTGCTTAACTTTTTTTTTGAAGGAGATTAAGTCCTTTTAGTAGTTTCATCTTATAATGTTTCATGGCGTTTTGTGCGTCATTCCAGTATCGGAATGGTTCATACTGGTGGTCTCTAATGTGATCCTTAAATGATTTCTTTAGCATGATCAGACAAACATAGGAGATAGACACACACACAAAAAAAGAGTTGACTTAATATGTCCTAGTTAACGAATTGATCCCCCAAGTACTTTTCTTTTGTTTGACCATAAGAGCTAAAGTCTTGATTCTTAACAGATATGGGACACTGCTGGTCAGGAAAGGTTCCAGAGCCTTGGAGTTGCTTTTTATCGCGGTGCTGATTGCTGTGTACTTGTCTATGATGTCAACTCCGCGAAATCATTTGAGGATCTCAATAACTGGAGGGAAGAGTTTCTGATCCAGGTATGTGTGTGTATATAGAGAGATTTAAACTCCATTGTCTTTGCTCAATGAAAAGCATATTTTGCTTTAATGCTTGGTTATTGTGAATTTTTTTACAGGCGAGTCCATCTGATCCAGAGAACTTTCCTTTTGTTGTCATCGGTAACAAAATCGATGTAGATGGTGGAAACAGTCGTGTGGTTTCAGAGAAGAAGGCTCGAGCTTGGTGTGCTTCAAAAGGAAACATTCCATACTATGAAACTTCTGCCAAAGAAGGCACCAATGTTGAAGACGCATTCATGTGTATTACCAAGAATGCAATGAAGAGTGGAGAAGAGGAAGAAATGTAAGTTCCAATGCTTTTTATAAGTGGATCAGAGATTATGTCTTCAAACTTGTGTTTATTGGTCTTAGGTACATGCCGGACACAATCGATGTCGGAACCAGCAATCCACAGAGGTCAACAGGATGTGAATGCTAAAAGGATTCTTTTACTTTTACTCTCTCACCACCAGTTTATCTCATTCTCCGAGGTTTTTACGGTCTTGTAAATCTGTTGTTCTGTGGTAAATTATTGAAAACAAAAAATAAACCATAACGTTGTTTACCGTTGTTGGTGTTGTTGTCCATTACGTTTATGAAAAGACTGAATGGTTTCGTTACTCTACTTTTTTTTGTCAACATTTTAATCTATTTCATTAGATAGGATCAGTACAGTCAAACGTTCCATAATATTACATAGTTTGAGTTCTCAACTCTACCCCTTTTTGCCAGATTATCAACTACATCATTGGAATCCTTGGGATTTTGAGAAACTGAAAATCACATTGAGGTACATCAACAAGGTTCAGGATGTCATCAGTGTATGTCTGGTGATGCATGAGTTGATCTTTCTGTTCAGCCCCTTTTTTCTAGCTATTAGATAGGCAATTGTACAACATTGAGGAGTCTCCACAGAATATTACCTTGTTGAAACCCAGTCTCTTCATCTGTACTACAGCCATGTGTAGTGCTTCAGCTTCTGTCTCTAATGCTGAGTTTATAGGATTGATTGCAGCCCTTCCTTGTACAAGGAGTTTGCAGTCTCTGTTCTAGAGTGCCTATACAATCCCTGCTTTTTGAAATGAGGATGTCCATGAGCCATCTACAAAACAACAGAAGCTATTAGTTTGCTGGATTACATCTGAGGCAGTATTTGGTATAGACCATCTTTTTCCTTGAAATGTGGGATCATTTCTCATCTTCCAAATTCTCCAACTAATGAAAGGGAGAAATAACTTCCATCCTCTCTTTGGCCTTTGGTGATGCACAAACAGGGATTCAACATTGTCACTGATCTTGTCATGGTTAATATGATTTGGTGCTGCATTGTGAATAGGCCCCATGTTCTATATTTCCCTGCTGACTCTACATTGGAAGAGGAGATGATTTACAGTTTCTGGATGGTCTTCACATCTTTGGCAGTTTGCATCAATCTTAGGAGGGACTTTAAGGTTCCATAGATGGTTTTTTTCTTGTTATAAGTCTTCTTATCATGCAAACTATTTTAGCTTGTATTTATATGTATAGCCCGAGATTCTTGCAAGTCTCTATAAAGATTATAATTAACCTGATTTGACCGAGTATTGCCCATCTTTGGTTGGACACCATATGAACCTGAGATCCTCATCATCTTCAAGAGAAGCAAGTTTTTGCTCATTCCAAGTGTTAGTGTCTGGATTTATAAACTTTTAAAAGCTGCATTAAATGAGATCCAACTCCTTTAGGAGGTCTACTTGGGGAGGTTGGAAGCCAATTGTCAGTTCACATTTGCGTTTGCTTACCCTCTCCTATTAGCCATTTTAGACCTTTAGAAAGAAGTTTCTTACCTTCCAAAAATGCTTCACCAGGTGTGGCTCGAATTGGTTTTTGAACTTGCTTGTACATGCTTGTCTTAGGGTAGTATTTAGCTTTTTAAACTCTGCTTAAGAGGAGTTGGGGTTGCAATAATCTCCAACTCTGTTTAGCCACCATTGCTATGTTGTAATCCCTTAGGTCTCTTATTTCCAATGTGCAACCTATGCATGACTGGTCCTGACTAAAGCCATGTCCACCATTGACTAAGAGGTTGATTGTTTGCTGATCTAAATTATATTTTGGTTTTTGTTTTTCTAGAATTTATTTTCTCTCCGATCAAGATTTTAGTAAAATATATTTCTTATTGTCTAGGGAAACCAAATTTTAACTTTTTGTCATTTTACATATAAACACCAAAATCCAGTTTTTATGGATTTTTCATGCATCCACGACTACTTTTTTTTCCTTTTAACAAGTTAATTATTTTACATATATATAACCACATCAACTATTTTATAAAACAAACACAAACTCACAAAAATAATCTTCTCTACATATCAAACTATTAGAGTTTTGGTTAACTTAATTATTTTAATAATATTTTAATTATATTTTATACTATAAATCTTATAGTAAAATAATTATTTTTAAATTAGAAATATCATATATTTATTAAAGTGGGATTTAATTTTGTATTCTAAAATCCATTTCTTATTTTTATAATTTTACAATACATGAATTAGATAAATTTAATACCATTTGCAAAAAATATAAAATATATCTAAATTTTGTTTAGTCTTTCAAATAATAAACTAATTATTAATTATGTACTATTTTATTAATTTTAGAAACAAAAATCAAAAATTAAAAACTAAAATCTAAAACAGCCATTCATGCTTTTCAAAAAACTAGAATCTACTGCAAAATCAAAAACTAAAATAAAAAAATCAAAAACTAAAATGCAAAAACAAAAAACCAAAATCTAAAAACTAGAAAAGTCATCACCTAAATTAAGCCAACGAACCTAAGGGTTTAGACACCAAATATTACATATATTTTGGGACCATCATTTTGATTAAACTTTTTAGTATAATGTTATAAGTTCTTGCATGACCATTCCCAGTAATAGGTTCCAACCTCACATTATCACAATTTGCCTACTTTTCTTATAATACTCGTAAGGATATGATGAATTTTTAATTCCCTTTTTTATATTCAGTTATATAAGAGAAACAATTCAATTAAAATAAACAAATATCATTTTCTCTCTGAATACACTTGTAACGATTCTTCAATTTCTTCTTATTCAATTCTTTCTCAGATTTAATTGAAATCACCACCAGATTCTGTCGCTTTGTTAAAATAAACAAATATCATTTTCTTTGTAGATACACTTGTAACGATTCTTCAATTTCTTCTTATTCAATTCTCCCCCGTATGTGTACTTCTTTACTTGATTCAAAAAGAATTACTACCCATTGTTATTATTACATTGTAACCTCTGTATTTTTGTCTCATTAGGACTATGATTTCATGGATTTTTAGAAACTATTGTCCAGAAAATAAAATCAGAAATTATCGATTACATTTTACATTATTTTGATTATATGCTTAGAGGATGCAGTAATTTTTTGGTTATGGTTTAATCATTTTTTGGTGTTTTAGATGTTATATGACTTCGCTAGTACCATAATCTAGGGTTAACATTTCTTCACTGTGAAATGTTATTATCTTATTTCCTTCAGATGTTAACATTTGAAGGTTAACATTTCTTCAGATGTTATTATCTTATTTCCTTAAATAACACACACATAGACGTGCATGTATAACCCAATACATAGATTTAATCAATTATACATTAGGATTGTGGTAGATGATGACGATAGATTTGGTGTTGAAATTCTTGACGAACCTCTCTTGTCCTGTCCTAAATGGATTGTTGAGTAAATCTTGGATTGGTTCAGGTAATGGCTCACTCTTCATCATCTTCTTCCAATATTCTTCAGCAACTCCTGATTTTCCTTCACTCAGATTCACAAACTATACCAGCAAAAATATAACATTCGTTATATATTTACATATATATAGATCAGATCTTAATTAGTTAGGTTTTAATATAAAGAAGAAGCTTTACAAGGAGGAAGCAGAAAAGGACCACGAAGAAGGCGACCAAGAAATGTTGTTGCTTCATGTCTTTTAACTTCTGATTTGTTGTGTGAGGATTTTCTGGATCTGTGGTAACCCTTGGGCGTTGAGTTTATATAGAGAGACTCATTAAGAGTAAGTTGATATAATAAGTCGTCCTTCTCGATCCTAGCATCTTTTGTTATTATTTGAAAAGACTTTAAATAATATTACTACATTGTAACTTGTGAGGTCAACTTTGTACTGTATACATTTATAAATAGAGAGAATTACATAGTGAATCACAGTAGAGCATCTTTATCCAAAACTCCATTTAAGGTTTCTTATTTATTACTCCATTCGTTTTCCCTACGTTTCATTAAGATGAAAATTTGGAGATTTTTTTTTGTTTCATGAAAATAGAAGTTTGTAGTTTCTAATACAACTTTTTTCTTGTTTACCTATATTACCCTTATTAACTGTTAAAGGAAACAATAAAATAATATTACTTATTTTGTAATTATAAAAGGGGACAAAGGTTATTTTTGGTATTGTAAAAGTATTCTTAAACTGTGTGAAATATCTAAAACTTTCATCTTAATGGAACGGAAGGAGTATTTTCTTTTTCTTTTTGCTGATTGAAAAAAAAAAATTCAAATCAGTCGCATACCGACACGTATCAGTGGGGGCCGCGAACAGTGCAAGTGACGGTTCTTATTTCAGAGTTTTTAGAACCGTCTCTTGCAATGTTCACGAACCCTACATGTTAGTGGGATCTGTGAACAGTGTAAGAGATCCCCTTAAGAGGCCCGGATAATGATGCTCTAAGTTTCTTATATCACTCTAACCTATTTTTTATGTTTATATAAATTTCATAGTGGTGGCCCGCTTGAGAAGTATTTTTGTCTATTCTTCTCAATGTTCTCGCAATTAACTACTTCATTCATTTCAAAATATAAAATGTTTAGAATAGTTATTATGTTTTAATATGTAAAATATTCTCATATTTCTAAAGTAATTTTATGTTTATCAAAACTTGTATAACCAATCAAATTTAATAATTCTTTTTTTAATTGATCAAATACTTTTTAGTTTGTATTTTTAATAATAATTTTTCAGATACAAAATAATTTTCTAAATAAGTGTGATTTGCCTAAAACATCTTATATTTAGGAACAGAGGGAGTATTACATTTCGAAGATTAACACTTACACTTTTTATAAGTATTTTTCTTTTAAAATAAATTTATTTCAACCGAATTGAAGATCAGTTTACAAGCCCCATTTTATACAAAGTACCCAATTCAATTTATTACAAATATAGTTTTGCCCATCCACTAAATTCGGCACGTTCCGTTAATCTACTTTTTGAATTTTTTTAGAATTGTTTAGCATTCTCTATCGTCGATAATGATCTAGAGAAAGTAAAGTTCTCCTTGTTACCTTGGATGTTAGAAATTGCCTAAGGAGTAACTAGCTTCCGAAGAAGTTATCGAAGTTTATAAACGTTTTTCTCAATGAAGTACTAGACAGACAATAACAGTGAAGGTTACAAGAATCCCTTATCCGAAGAGCTTCGAACTTCTGTATACACCACCAAGCCGAGACAAACGATGCAAAGAGAGGTTGATTTCACCGCCATTACCGAACTAGTGTCTCCAGTACTGCAAAGAAAGTTATAGCACATTACCGCAACGATCAAGCGGCTTCACGGTACCAGGATGCGAACATTTTTTTATAAGTATTAAGAATATATTACCTATATAATTGAATATAACATAGAAGAGTTATATGAATTGTTATGCTAATTTTCCAGATTACAATATATAACAAATATATATATTTTTTGAAAAACAGTTTATAACAAAGATTCCATGATTAAATAAAACAATGAAGAATAGAGACAAAACACACTTAAAATAACGCAGCTAAAATTCCATTGTTTTCTTCAAAAACAATCGACTTTATGAGTGAAACACTTTTGTATAAGAAAATTTAAAACAGAGCACTAAAGATGTGTATTTACGATTCATATCGCAAAATGCTAGTTTCAGCATTATTTAATTATGTTCGCAATGACAACATAAAAATGATTATATATGATATATACCAAACTAAGATTTTATTAAATTTTAAGATTATGTTAAATGTTTTCAGATTATCTTTCATTGAGGATTCTGATCGTTGTTTATTTAAATAGTGACTAGGGATTTTCCTGGACTACGCCCGAAGCATTCATATAATATTTAGCTAAATTAAAATATTTACACTTATATAAGAACATAAATCATGTATATATATATATATATATTTCAATCGATTTTTAAACTATGAAATTGCTACAAAATTTAAAATTTATTTGTATGTATTCATTGTCTTGTGTCTAACAAATTTAAAATAATTTAAACTCACAATTTGTTATTTGTTAGTATTGGAAATCATGTATGTATTCATTGTCTTGTTTTGACTTTAGAGTCATTGAGTTCTAATACCAAATTGAACAGTTTCATAATAGAAATGAAACTAAATCAAAAATTGATCCAAACGTTAAAAGAATATCATTATCCAAACCGAACCAAACTAAAGAACATAATTTTTAAACAAACTATCATGTAATAGGTGAAACCAAAACTTCTATCTAGTTAATTCCTTTGTATGACTATACTAGAAGATATTAGTATAATATGTCTTTCACTACATTTTTACTTGTGATTTTTTTTCAGGTTTAGTGTGTGTTGTGACGGTTGTTCTTCTGGAAGTTAATGAGACAATGCAACTTAATTGGTGCAACACCCTTTAACTCTAAACTCTAAGTCTATAATAGTTAACCAGATGGGTATAAGTGTATATTTACCTCTTTCATAAAACATTATAGTCATTTTCTTTTTTTGGAAGACTATTTTTATGACAAATTTTTTTAGTTTTATTCTATGGTATTTCTCTAAAGAAAATGATAATAACCAATTAGTGAATTCTTACTTGAACTTTAAAAAAAATATGTAAAACTAATTTTAAAAATACTAGTAGTACAGTATATTTATGTTTAGTTACAAATATGAACTAATTAATAATAATAATTGAACTATAATATTAAAATGATAATTTTTTGTGGTTTTTTTATTTAGTTTCTGGTTTTTGTTTTTCCAAAAATCACTTTTCATCCCATCAAGTTTTCGATTTTAGTTTTTGTTTTTGTAAAAACTATTTTATTTGTGAAGCAAGATTTTTTAATAAATAGATTCTCTAAAATTTAGAGAAACTAGTTTTTGAAAAGTTTAACCAATTTATGAAGAAAAACAAAAAATCAACTTTTGTGAGCTTTTTTTTTTTAAAAAAAAAGAATTTTGTTTCTATTTTTATAAAGTACTATATTTTAATTAATTAATTAATAATTAATATTTTCGTAAAGATAAAATTATCATACATGTTTTGTACATTATATATCATTTAAAAATAATGTGAAATAATTTATTTGTGTTTCATATCTGTAAAATAAATTTATATATTTTATAAGTAATGTTAGTTAATTATAAAAATTAGTTATTAATTTCTATAAATAAAATTATTGAATAATTTTAATAAGTATAAGACACATTATAAAAACATATCATGTTTTATTAATAAAATATATTGTATCAATATTATTAATTTAGGATCAATCTTATCTTTTTGTATCAATATTATTAATTTATGATAACTCTTACTATCTTATACCAACTGCCGTTATTTTTTCTTATTTTTATACCTAATACGAATTTAAATATATTTTAACTTTCTCTATAATCTCTAAATTCTAGGGATCTACTTCTCTCATCTAAACTAATAATACTAAGCGGTTACTAATTAGTCGCATGTAAAATTTAATGACAAATATATATGGCACATATGTATATAACAACTAATGCTAATTAATCACCATTTTTCATGTTCGATGCGACAAGTAATTGATACACCAGGTCTTCATCTAGCAATAAATTCATAAAGTGAGTTGGGAATGACTTGGAATAGTTTTCTTCATACCATTATATTGTTTATACACGACACATGCAAAATAATACTCATTATTGGAGTACGTATTAGGTTGTTTTATCAATCATAAATTTCTTTTTATCAATAGATCTAATCTCATTGTATGCTTCTAAACAAAAGAACTAAATTATCTACATAAAATTATAATAGTATTAATCATTACAAAACTTATAAATTAAAATGAATAATATAAATACAATACATTTAATTTATATAACAAATTTATTTAGTTTTATGTACTATTATAATTATAAAATATGTGAGAACTTTAATCAAATTTGTAAACAATATTATAAGATTTTTATGAGTTTTTGCAAGGTCGACCAATGTTTGTTCACTGCTTAATGACATATTTATAGGTTTATCTGATTTTAAGGATTTTTAGTAACTAAATCCCCACTCCCAACTAAAGATAATTCGTAAATAATTGAAAGATTTTTTTTTACGAATAATTTTTAGTTGGAGAATTTAATTATTAAAACCCCAGTTTTTCATTAATAGATTTTTCATTAAATCTGAATTTTGTTGAAACATAACAAAAGAATATAAATCATTCTATATTATGTACGGACATCAGATTTATCGGTTTGACTACGGATCCGGTTTGGTTTATGGTTTTAGAAGTTTATGAACTTTTTAGGTATTTATAAGTTTGATTTGGTTTCACTTGCACAATTTTTGTTTATTGTGCAGTAACAAAATTGGGAACCGATTAATATGTAAAAATAATTAGATCCAATTCAGTTCCAGTTCGATTCTTTTTTTTTGGTTGGTTATTGATTTATAAATAAAAATATCGGGTAACTTAGGTTGTCGGATAAAAATATCTGATAATTTGGATAATTTTTAATATTATGAATATAAAATATTCAGATAATTCGGTTTATAAATAGTTTTTTTAAGATATATGGTTATTTAATATTTAAATATAATTAATAATAATAAATATATAATTTGTCTTTTTAAAAATTTAGACACCCATTTGGTTTTTATTTTGGTTTTTATTTTTTGGTTCTAGAAATATATGATATATTTGGTTATTTATAAAATTCAGTTTAATTTTAGTTTTAATTTTTAGTTTGGTATGGTTCGATCCGCGGTTCTCAAGAAATGTATCCAAACCTATACACTACTTTATATATAGATTTACTAAGAAAATATTTAATTCAAAAAATTAACCCATATTTTTTTAACGCGGATCAATATCTAGTTAATCTTAAGAAATAAAAATAGTCATTCAACTTATAAAAAATATATATATAAATTTATAATTAGTTTCACAAATTTAAGTATTTTAATTGTTGTATAATTTATAGATATTATATGAATATATTTTAGAGGAACACATAGCTTCTTATATATTTTCTCAGTTTTTGTTAATATTAGTATAACATATATCAACATTGATTAAATGTACATGTTCCAAAGTAAATGTATTTTTATTTTATAATTTTTTTTTGTTATTCATACATAAATTTATTATTTTAATGGTAAATTTTTTTAAAAAATTATTATTATTATTTTGTATTATTTTAAAGCAATGTATTAGTTATATTTTTTGAAAACTAAAAAATGCATCAAAACTAAAAACTAAAATAAAAATCTAAAAACCTAAAACTAAAACAATCATCATCTAAATAAAACATAATAATATATATATATATATATATATATATATATATATATATAATATTTGGTGTGATAAATAGTGTTATACCAAATTTGGTGTAACATTATTCACTATACACCAAATTTAGTGGGATGGTGTCATTTTTTATGTCCATTGAAGATAAATTAAATTTGGTGTTTTGTTGGCCTATTGGAAGTGGCCTTACTAAAAATATTATAAAAGCTTACTGTTAAAATTAAAACAAGTGTTATCTTTCATTAATTTACAGACACAAAAAAATAAAATTAATATGAATTCATTCTGGTGGTATACCAACCTCCTGTTATGGGTCAAGAAATTTATTTGGCAGTCATCAGTATTGTGCACAAATAACCTGGCCCTTTAATTGGTTGGAGAACAATGGGTCAATACTCAATAACCCCACCATTGATTTTGAAGTTGATCCTCTCAATTCGATGAATACTGAGGCGATCGATGATGTGTCGTGATTATGAGCATCAAAACTTAATTAACTATTTTCCTCTTGATATGATTTCAACGATATGGTGTTTGCTTGTTTGGCCGAGTACACTAGCTCATACTTTATCCAACTTTTTAAAAAAAAACTTTGCTAGCTTTTGGAATTTTGTCTAAAGATTTGAAACCGCTTCTATGGGGTTTCAATTAAGAAAATGGACAATCATGACTATCAGCCTAGCTTTAGAAAGAAAGTCATAAAGAAAAAGCTGATGTAGTGCTTCTCATAAGTAGATGGAGTATTGAATTTTTAATACATTTTTAGGTTATGGGTCTAATTAACAAAGACTATAGATACGATTTATGGTTGTAAGAATTCACTTTATATGTAATTGACTAATTAATTGTGCATAAACAAAAGTATTTAAGGGATTGTATTCAATCACACCAGTTAGTTATTGGCTTGTCATTTTCATACCACTATAAAAGTTTAATCGAAACAATTAATTTAATATCAAAAAGAAATTTAATATTTTGTTTCAATTTTTAGATGTTTATTTGGATTAGGGTGTTAATTCGGGTTTCGGTTCATAGATTTTATTTATTTTTTTGTTTATTAAAATTGACTACCATAATAGTACCATAACTATTTTAGTTTAGCTCGATCTACAAAACTTTGATTTTTTTATTTATTTAGTTTTATACAAAGAGGATAATTATATTTATTTGATAAAAACTACTCCTACATATTTATTTTGTATAGTTAGAAATCAAATTTATTACAACATAACAAAAAAAATCATTCTGGTAAACAAAATGTCCTCGTAAATTTACCCTGCGTTTAAAAGTAAGACCTTCTCGAACAACACGGAGCAAGTGAGCAAAGGAGTGGGGATCAGTCAAAGTCATGCATGCACTGGGTCTAACTCTTTTTTTTGTCTTTGAGATTCTCGATTCGGAGTAAATTTGTATTATGATTTCCAAAGTATCATTTGACTCCTCTATCATGCATGTAGATCCGCCACAGTTTTTAAAGTATTACTGTCATCATTTGACTTCTCCCATGATACTCAATTTCCAACTAGAAACAATGGAATAAAATTTAGAGAAATTATAGGAAATCTGTCAGAATAGTTTGATCAATCTGTCAGAGAAATTATTTATATTATTTTTTCTTTTTTTTCTTATGGATGTGACGTTAGAAATCGAAAATGTTATTCTTAAAAGTTAAAACAATGGAATTAAACATTATGGATTTTAAAACCGTTGTTTCTTTCATTTAAAACTATAAAAAGCTTAAAAACACATTCGTAAAAAAAAGGAGATTCCACGAACGTGAGTATTCATTTTGAATTTTTCAACTCAGTTTTGCGAAAGCCTTTAGTCAGAAAAAAAAACTCAGTTTCGTGCAAATTCGGATGTAAAATTAAATGGGTGATTTATTGAAGTCAAAGATTATAAAATGGTGGGTGGATAATACGGTCAATGATGCCGCGACTAATAAGTTCGATGTAAGATCAATGGCCTTCTTGTATATTTAAGAATATTATTTACAGTCTTAAAAAAAATTGCATTAATCCTTTTTAATTCGCCAAAGGTCTAAAACAGTAATTGAAGAGTACCACAAGACTTCGTGAGAATGACCTCATTTTCTATATTTGAAAACTAAAACCAGAACATTCAGTATAATAGTCTCTCCGTTTCAAGTTTCATTTTAAATATCGTTTTAGGTTTATGCACACATATTAATAAAAGATATAATTTTATATATTTTTAAAATAAAAACACAATTACCTATACACTTAATCATATTTCAACCAATAAAAAATAAACTGAAAAATTTTCTCAATAAATTTTACGTTAAAACTATAAAACAACACTTATTTTGAAACGAAAATTTTCCTCTCCAACAATAATTAAATAAAAACGGGAAGATTATATGAGTTATACTCCCTCCGTTTCAGATTAAGTGTCATTGTAGGGAAAAAATTTCGTTTCAAAATAAGTTTCGTTTTAGAGTTTCAATGCAAAATTCATTAATAAGATTCATAGGTAATTGTGTTTTTATTTTTCTATTGGTTGAAATGTGGTTACGTGTATAGGTAATTGTGTTTTTATTTTGGAAATATACAAAATCATATGTTTTCTTAATATGTGTGAATAAACCTAGAACGACAAGTAATATGAAACGGAGGGAGTATATTTTTATAAAAATCCTCTCGGTTAAAATATTATTGTCTACTACTCCCTCTGTTTTATAATAAGTGTCATTTTAAGTTTATGCACACAAATTAAGAAAATATTTAATTTTACATATTTTCTATATAAAAACATAATTTCCCATACACCTAACCTTATTCTAACCAATAGAAAATTAAACTGAAAAATAAAATTCATAAATTTTGTATTAAAATGCAAAAACGACACTTATTTTGTAACAAAAAAAATCTCTGAAACGATATTTAATATGAAACGGAAGGAGTATCACTCTGGAATTCTCTGTCTAGTAGTTCCGAAAATAACTGCGAAGATAAATAATCAACAAACAAGGTTTAATTCTATTTGAAATTCTATTTTTTTCATCGTTTTCAAATAGAATTAAAATGTTAAAAGTTTACTTAATGTATAAACTAATAAGTCAGTTAACAAAAAAAAACTAATAAGTCAGTATCAATAGATTGATTATTAAAAAAAAAAAGTAGATCGATTATTATATATAGAGAGAGACGGGTGTGTGCATACTTCATTGTCAAAAAGTAGAACTCATTACTCTTGTCAAAGAAAAATAATCTATGGCTTCTTTGCAATTCTCTGTTACCTTCTCCGCCCTCCTCTTCCTCCTTCTC